>CAUYON010036262.1:0-10645 GCA_963573935.1 Arctocebus calabarensis
AGGGTGGCAGGTTCAAACCTGGCCCCGGCCAAACTGCATCAAAAAATAGCCAGGTGTTGTGGCGGGCCCCTGTAGTCCTAGCTACTTGGGAGGCTGAGGCAAGAGAATCACCTAAGCCCAGAAGCTGGAGGTTGCTGTGAGCTGTGATTACACAGCCCTCTACCAAGGGTGACAAAGTGAGACTCTGTCTCTACAAAAAAAAAAAAAAAAAAAAGCAGTCTTGAATAAGCTGGGTTCAGTGGTTCATGCCTGTAATCTCAGAAATTTGGGAGGCAGGAGGATTGCTTGACAGTGGAAGTTCAAGAACAGCCTGGGCAACACAGGAAGACTCTTAAAAAACAACAACAACAACAACAACAAAAACAGTCTTGGATAATAACTATTTTGCCAGATTGTCCAAAGTTGATTTGTTTTCTGACCCTGTTTCTTCTACCTTCATCCTCATTGTCTAGCCCTGCTTCAAAAGTGTTCATTTCCAAAAGTCATCTGCTATTCATTACTCTGGTGCAGTGTCTATATTCACTCTTCTATTTCTCCCAGATCCATATTGTAAATCCCTTTACACCCACCTTTGTTTGCCATGTCCACAATCTCTTTCCAAATTACCTTGACTAGCACTGTGATAAATCATGAGAAGTCATGTACAACATCTGGACACAGTTTTCTCCAGCAGAAATTTATTGTTTGGGGGTTGATGGTTTTCATAACTTTTTCTGTAACAATAATGATATCTTCAATGGTGTGATCCTTCCAGACTTCAGTGATGCTCCCTTCGTTGGCATCCTCTTCCACAGCACTGCCAATCCTTTCCAAAGAATATCATGTGTAATGACCCTTGCAAGTCTTTACGAACTTGGATTTCGAGGCCCAATTAGAGACATTGTGTTTGGGGGCAAGGAGACAGACTGCTTGGGCATCTTCGGTGTTGATCTCCCAGGTATTTTGTGGCCAGAGCCATTATTCAATATCAATAGAACTTTAAAAGGAAATCTCTTACTGGCCAGGTACTTCCTGATTTCAGGGACAAAGCATCAGTAGAACCAATCCAGAAAGAGAGTTTTTCCTGTCCAGGACTTGTTATGTTGTTTTGTAAATTGCTGATTTTCCCTTCAAGCCTCTGGGGTTAGAAGCCTTATAGATAAGGGCAGTCCTGACCGTAAACCTGAGTCATCTGTACAGAACAGTAGAGTTAGATTATTCCTTTTGCCTTAAATCATGGTGTTCACTTCTCCTTCTCAGTAATGAATGTCCTTTGTGGCATTTTATTTCCAAAATAGGGCAATTTTTCTTGCATTCAAAACTTATTCAGGCAGCTATTCTTTCTCGTCAATGACTGTCTCAATATCATCTGGATACTTGTCTGCTGTCTCTTGGTCAGCAGAAGCTGCCTCTCCTGTCTTGACAGTTTTTAAGCCAATCAACTTTCTAAAATTATCAAACTATCCTTTGCTGGTATTATAGTATCCAGCTATAGCTCCTTCACCTTCCTTTTGCTTTAAGTTGTCATTGTAATGACTTCTCTTTTTCTCCAGTTATGTTAGAGTCTATAGGTGTGCCTTTCTTACAGCAACCCTGCACCTGAATTAATATGGCATTTTCAGAACAAGATACAAAGGCATTTAGCAAAAATTACAAAGTTTTCATGCCTCATGGCATAGCTTCGAGTAATGGCTTCACAACTTTTCTTCTCTTTTTTTTACAATGGCCCTTATGCTGGATTCATTTATCTTGAAATGGCAGGCAGCCACAGCTGCAGATCTCAATCTCTGCTACATATCAAGTAATTTAGCTTTTTCTTGTAATGTCAAGACTTTCCTTCCTGGGAGCACTTGGAGCATCACTAGTAGCACATTATGGGACTCCTGAACATCTTTATAACAAGAGTATATGGCAGAGTCCCACAGAAATCGCTGAGCATAAGTGGATATCCCAGGAACTTTACAACCAGAACTCTCTTAGAGCAGAGTAATTTTGCAGTTATTTATTTGATATTTTTTCCCCTAAACTCTGATACTCATCACAGTTTTGGTCAAGATACTATATTACATGAAAAATGGATAAACAGTGGTTATAGAAAACCAAAAGTACTATACACACTTAAGGTATTTTGATCTATTTCTACATTTAAAAGAATACAAACTTATACTTGAATGAGTGAGAGGACGACTCAAGTGTCCATCAACTCATGAATGGATTAATAAACTGTGGTGTATGTATAGCATGGAATACTAGTCAACCATGAATAGGTGGAGATGGATGGAGTTGAAGAACACATAATGACCTAGATGGAGTTGAAGAACATGCTCCTACCTCAAGAATGGAAAAACAAGCATTCCACATAAGCAATACTAATTTGGAACTAATAGATGAACAGCTACAGACCTACAGGAGAGAAAAACACAATTACATTCAAGAAGAAGAGAGGGAGAAGTGGGGGAAGGGCTTGGTAAGTTCCCACATATCGGGTACAATGTAAGGGAATAGGGCTCGCCTCTTGGGTGAAGGACTCAACTACAGGTCAAACTTTATCTTACAAAATGCAAGCAGTATAGCCTAATCATATATACCCTTATGTTAATCCAAAATTTTAAAAGAGATAAAAAATGATTATTGGATGCAGAAAATCATCAAAAGCAAATGAATATTTGAAATGGGCAGGAAATATTATTTTATTAATGTGTAATCATAGAATGATTCCTCTATGTTTAAGTAATATTTTCAGTAGACCAAGGAATTAAATTTTTAGACTTCTAAGATTAATTTAATAATTTTGGAACTTACCAAAATGTATGAATATAAATCAGTGGATAACATAATGTCTAAACTTGGAGGGTTATTAAAATTACAATTGCCAACATAATAAAATGTCACTTGAAAGCAGAGGCCACAACAGGCAGATTGCTTGAGCCTAGGAGTTGAAGACCAGCCTGAGTAAGAGCAAGAACCTGTTATCAACTAAAACTAGAAAAACTAGCCAGGCACCTATAATCCTAGCTACTTGGGAGGCTGAGGCAAGAGGATCATTTGAACACAGGAGTTTGAGGTTGCTGTAAACTATGTTGCCATGGCACTCTACCCAGGATGACAGAATGAGACACTGTCTAAAAAATAAAATAAAATAAAATAAGATAAAATAAAATGTCAGTTTGGGGGTTATTGAAAATGTGCATCTATTCAAGAAAAAGAGTTATTGTAACTCCATACTCAGTGATGAGTATGTTAGGTCTCTGAGAATTCCTGGGAATGTATGGCTGTGAGCTACACAAGTTTGTCTGGAACATTTTAGAATTCAGTAAAGGACAAGAACACAAGCTTATGTCACTGAAAATAATTTCTTGTTCCACTCCCCTTGTCTCTTCCTTTTGGTTCTTCAGTGAAATGCTGGCTCCCACATTTCCTAATGTGACAGACCTTCCTTGTTTTGTTCCATAATGGCTTTCAGGCTGACTTAGTCACGATGCCGAGTATTCAGCACATCTGCCAGAAATGGTATTTCCTGTACCAGAATTTATCACTTGTAGAGCCTCTGAGCTCTTTTTTTCCACGTACTCTCTCTTCGGTATGTAAAATAGTCTACCAGATACCTCTTTTTATTTCTTTCCCAGTTCCAGCAGCAAATTATCTGCTTAGCCTCCTATAGTCTCATGGGAACCGAAGGGGAAGATAAAACACCTGCATTTTCATTAACCCAGAAGCAAAATCAATAATAATAATAGTTGCCATTCTTTGAGCACCTGGTAACCTGATGATTTCCATCATAGCTGTTTTATATTAAGTATCTCAAACCTTATTTTTAAAAATATGTAAGTAACCATTATTATTTCTGCATTACAAATTTGAAAAATGATGCTTAGAATATCTGGCCATGCCCAAAGTTAGCAAGTGTTTAAGTTAGGGTTCAAGTTTAGTCTGCCTTTCTAAAATACCCCTAATCTGTGCACTGTAACTTCTGTGTTTTCTTGCTGTTTTCTATCAGGACTAACCACAATAATGACAACTACTTTGGGATGAGAGCTACTATGTGCTAAGCTCTTCAGTTGTCCAATGTGTATATATGAACACAAATGGTGTCATTGATTACAATAGGAGTCATGAATGGCATTTAATATTTCTGAGATTCAATTTCCAATCAGTAATTACATAAGTGAATACCTGCATTCTAAATGGTTGTCTCCCAGGCACGTTATCCAATGCCACGAACTCTTAAGCCTCTATATAGCCTATCGCCATTACATTTGCATTTAGCTGTTTATAACTGCCCTGGAAAGTTATGATTTCTTTTATGGCTCTATACCTTTACTTCCTATATGTTCTCTGTGCAAAATGAATTTATTATCTCAAAATCCCCTTAACCTTTTTTTACTCAAATGTCTTATCCTCAGTAAAATTTTCCTTGATAAGTCACTCCTAATATGCAAGAGGAAAGGAACCATCTTTCCTTTCTCTTTATTCCCAACAGAACTTTCATTACTCTTGACTAATGGAAAATGATTTTAAAATTATGTTGTTGTGTGTATGTATACACATTTATACATCTCCTACCTTCATTTTACTGTCAGATAAAGGACATATGTTCTCTATGAAATAAGTACAGTATTTACTTTCTTTTTATAAATATTACATTTTCTACCAGAAAAATTTAAAAAATCATAAATTTATAAAAAAGAATCACCCATTTCCTACTATCAACATCTAATTACTATTAATATATGAATGCATTGTTATCTAACTTCTATGACTATAAAACATGTATTGTTTGATTAAACTTCAGAGTTTTTAATCAAATATTAAAATGCAGTAGTATAATTTGAATATGTTTCTATTAATAAACATAAAATTTTGATGATTAGCATGGTTGGAAATTGTACTCATGGTTTGTAAAGATCAAAATGTTTTTCAATAAGTTTCAAGAATATTTAATAATTTATGCATCTGAGAACGTGATTCAATAGTGAGAAACCTTAAGAAAAGTAACCAATGTTGCAAAAGAAGATTTATATGTAAGGATACAAATTGTAGTTATATTTATAATAGTGAAAAACTATAAACTATCTAAATGCCCAAATATAATGTTATTCAATAATATCCATTTGACTGTTTCTCTAACTATACAATAGTATTATACTAACTCATTCTTAGTATTTGCCAAATTGCTTAGTATAGTGTAGATACAGTTTTAGAGCTTTACATACATTTCATTTGATTTTCAAAAGAACCTAACATGATAGTTATTATAGTATCCCCATTTTCTGGAAAAAAAAATAGGCAGAGTTTATGTCAGTTGCCTAAGATCACATAAGTAGTGTTAAATGTTAAAGCCAGAATTTGAATCCACAGATCTCAGCCAAGTCTTGTTACTCATCCACTACATTCCACTACCACTATGTAGGAAAATTTAAGATAATTTCAATATCTGTGAAATCATCCTTCAAATATTCTGAACTTTATGTCCATAGTCTTCACATTTCCAATGGTCTCGCTTCTATCCACTTCATCCATGCACTACCATTGTCACCCTTTGAACTTTGCTATAAACCTCCATAATGTCCATGTCAACCACGCACTCTCAGACATACTTCTATCTTTAAAATTTATTCCTTCTTATATACTGTTCCAGCAATTCTTTGACGCCTCACTATTTTCAAACATTGTGCCTTTTACTTACCCTAACTTTCCTCCTTTACTCCATTTAGATTATAATACTGTCATAATTCTTCCGCTACAAACATTATCTACTCTCTTTCTTCTTCTTGCCTCCAAACTCCATCATGGTTAAATGCATGTTTTTACCTACTTCTGCAAAGCTGAAGGTGTCTCAGAATGTAGAGAAAACCCCACAACTGTGCTGAATCATTAGTTGTGATCATGACCACTAACTGTATCGAGGCTCTCAGAGCTGCCTAATAATACCTACTTACTCTCTCACTCTCCCAGATGATTATTCCATACTACCTACTTTTTCTCATACCTCCAGATTATCTTCTCTCTTATCAATTACAGCTGAGAAGCTTATATATTGTTTTATTGGGTTAAAAGACTAAACAAGAAATTTCCTGGTACTTCTAACATGAGCTGCACCATAGCACATGCTCCTTTAGTGTTCCCACAGTTATGTTGGATAAACTCTCCACATTCTCATTAGAGACAACTCCTGAGCTACACAGAAGATAATACACCTCTTTATTATAAAAATTATCAATAGTTTTCTCTTTCCTGGATAATTTATATTATCATTCAAACATAAAAATAACCTGGGTATCTTTTTCTTTTCTTTTCCCTTTCCTTTCCTTTCTCTTCTTTCTTTTATTTTCTTTCCTATTCAACTTTTCTTTTCTTATTTTTCTTTTCAAAAGTGTATCACTTCCCAGGCAGGAATGCCATGGCTCAGCCTAGCTCACAGCAAACTCACATTCCTGAGCTCAAGTAATCCTTCTGCCTTAGTCTCTCAAGTAGCTGGGAGTCCAGGTGCTCACCACAATGCCCAGCTAATTTTTCTATTTTTAGTAGAGCTGAGGTCTCAATTTGCTCAGGCTGGTCTTGAACTCCTGGGCTCAAGGAATCTTCATGCCACAGCCTCCCAGAGTGCTAAGATTATAGGTATGAGCCACAATGCCAGCCCTTTACTTGTTTTTTAATAACCCCCTCTGATCAACCTATGTTCCCTTACAGCTAATGCCCAATCTGTCCAACTCCCTCTCTAAAAAAGCTTCTCAAATTTTACACTATATTTTCTATTTCCAATTTCTTTAGTCTCACTTTATGTTAAATACACCCTTATCAGGTGTATTCTACCAAAATGCCTGCCATTCTACCAAAATGCTTCTCACAATCACTAATGCCCTATAGTTGTCAATCAAAGGTTTTTTTTTCCACAGGTGGACATGTGGGTACTTAAGGCAAGAGTCATATCTTGATGTCCCTCTTGCATTGATAGAAATAATGATTTAATAAGCTTAAAACCAATTCTCAATTGTTTATTATAAGTAATTAAGAATTGAATTAGGAAAATGATTGTAGATGATGGGCAAAAGGGAAAAGAGACAGGAGAGAAGTGGATCAGAGAAAAGCATGTATGCATTCAGACTGCAGAAGCAATTCTGGGAATTCTGTTGCAAAGTGGGACAGCCTGAAGCCTGGCATTTTCAAGCAAACTATCTTGCCTGATTCTCACCCCTCCCACACTGTAAGTAGAAGTAGGCTCGGCGGTCACTGAGCACTGAGAGATAAGACTCACTGCCCTCTCAGGGAGGGTGAGTGCCTTTGGGGAATTAGGAAAATAGCAATGGAGTACAGAACCTCACTGGAGACAGGGTGGGCACCTAAACCTCATTAAGAGAGAAAAAGTCTCTCAGGGAGATAAGGAGGAAAATGCCTCCTTTTTTCTGCTTTCTCTATATTGGGAGCAGTGCCAGCTCATCTGCTCACAAGTCTTCCTGGGGGCTTAATCGCCACTCCTGACATTTGTGTGCATGGTCTGATTGGGGTCTGCTTTGACATCCTGCTCCTGGACTGTGTTCCCTTTTCTATGCTCTATTTGTGTTAAGATCATAAATAACTTAGAGTAATTAAGAGGTAAATCAGTCTAATAACAGAGGTTACTTCAAGAAAGAGTTTGGTTAGAAAATGCAAGCCCAGAAAGAACCATGACATAAGAGTTTAGCGTTTCTCTATTACATTGATGATTAAAACAGTGATGTCTATAATAAAAATGGAGCTAACCCTGAGTAAGGGGATTTTCACCTGTCCTCAGTTTGGAGGCAGAAAGTCCCCAGGCCCAGCTTTTTAAGAATTTTTGTCTTGTGTCTTCAACTCTATTTTTTCCTCATCCTCTTGTCACCACCAGTAACTGGGAAAGAACTCACATTGTAGTTTGGGGTTGGTACCCAAAGTTTTTCTTAACTCTCCAATTAACTGACTTGACAGCAGCATTTAAATCATTAGACCACTGTACTCTTCCTCAATATGTCCTTAAATTATTTGCTTTGGGGATATTTTTCTCAAGATTTCCTTCAAATATCCCAGCCTCTAATTTTTGTTCTCTATTTTGGATCATCCTGGTTTTCCTAAACTGTACATGTGGGGTTTGCTCAGAGGTTGGACTTCGGAATTAGTCTTTCTCCTCATACAGAGTCATATAAGCCCTTCACATCTCCTCCAATATTATTAATCAAACACCATTAATTTGCTAACTCCCAAAAGTTCATCTTCAGTCAGATACTTCCCTGAGAACTAAATGTTCTAATTTTTGATAATTTTAACTTGAATCTTAAGTACTCAATTAAAATGTAACAAATTCAAAACTAAACTGCTTGTTTTTCTTAAATCTGACCCTCCTTGAAGGCAACTCCATAGTTTTAGCTGCTCAAGTCAAGGTCTTTGTTTTCGTGCTTCAGTTCAACCATACATAGGGGTCCTTCTCATAAAATCCTGCCAGTTCTACAAACAAAAAGATCTTATGCAGAATTTGACTGTTTCCCACAACTACAACCACACTTGTTCAAGGCAAATTCATTTGTTATGCAGGTTATTACCCTACTCTTCCTGTGGCTTCTCTATGCTAGGTCCCCAACAGAGCAGCCAAAGCTCTCATTGCATAATGGAAGGCAGGTCACATCACATCTCAGCTTAGCACTCCAAATGACAGGCTGATTCACTAATGATAAAAGACAAAATCCCCACACGGCCTCAACAGCCTGCATTACCTGGCTTCTTATTCCTGTTCTGGATTTCTCTGCCCAGCTCCTTCTTTGTGCTGCCCATCTTCCTTCAGAATTTGCAATAACGCCCCTATTTAACAGGCATATTTCCTTCAGAGGGTCTCATGTCACCCTCTCAGAGGTGCCCTTTCTCACCGCCCTGTGTAATATCTCCAAGACCCCAGGTCTGACCCTATTCTCATGCCTCATACATATCTGGTGCACTGCTAGCTAACTTTTGTGCACATTGTTGCATCTCTGTTTATTGTGTGTGAACTTTAATAAAATTAACTTTAGGAGAGCAGAATCTTTGTTTTACTTAACTAAAATAGTGTTTAGTACCTGGAATGGTTTCAGTTAATATTAATTTAGTTAATAAGCAAGAGATTGAATGAATAATTATGACTGACTTCTGTGCACCTATTAAAATTATGCACATCCAAAACAAACAAAAGGCTTAATATACAATGTTAAGTTGGAAAAAAAGAGAGAAAATACTGTAAGTTGATAAAGCAAGGTAAAACAATGTTCATTTTTAAAAAGAACATAATATATCTTCATAATATATAGTCACATATACATGATATGTTAATAGCAGTGCATAGAAATCTTGACAGTGATTTTTATCCCAGTTTGGGACTCATATTTCTCCTTCATATTTCACCTTCATAGTCTCAAATTTTTAAGCCAACATGCACTATTTTGTAACATTTTAAAACAATGAAAATAAAAAAGATTTATTAAATATTTGAAATCAATTATTATCTATATACTATTTTATATCTTTCATATTTATATTTTTTAATATCCAACATAGGATCTTATATATCACAGGTATGTAAATCAATTCATGTAAAATAAATGAGTAAAATTCTATTATTATGTGAAAATCATTAAAATCAGTTTTAACTTCTGGAAAAATAGTACTTTTAGTTACTCTATCAGATAGCCATTATATAAACATTTATTAAGTAAGAATTCTGTGCCAAGCAATTTTCTAAGCGCTAATAATCTAAGATGATCATGACAGCTAAAGTTGATACTTTATAGAACTTACTTTCTACAGCAAGTAGACTTATTAAGCTCCAGAGATTTGTAAAGTATTAAATAATATTTAATTTGTTAAATTAACAAATTTTGTTTGTTGACTATTATAATAAAATGATAAAAAATCAAGAGAATACCATTTGATTAGAAACAATAAAACAATGTTTTAAATGTCTAGGGGATACATTTTATTGACCTTTGATTTTTCGCATATACACATTATGATAAACGATAATCATTGTTGGTATTTGTGCTTTACCATCATTAATATGTGTTGAAGACCTCAAAGGTGAATCACACTAAGAATATTAAAACTATCTTTTATATACATATATAATGTACATTTTTTGAAGCTCAAACTATTCTTACTATTAGACATACTAAATGCTTATAAGCTTGACTGATTCAGTGTGAGTGATTGTAAAATGAAATCACATGAATTTATTAGGCTATTGGATTCCAAAGCTATTAAATATTTCATTACCTATTTAATTCTCTTTCCTCTGATTACCAAGTGTCATTCTAATTGAAATTTGCTTTTTTTTTTTTTTTTTTTTTGAATCATAGTTGTGTACATTAGTTCAACCATGGGGTACAGTGTGGGGGCTTCACATGCAATCTGAGATATTCTATCAACCTGATTGACATACCATTCATGATATTTTCTCATTTACTATATGAAAACATTTTTGATCCTTGTTTAGAAGTTTTCTCCTGACCCTTCGAATATGTACCACACATGTGATCTCACCCTTTGTCTCATCTCCCCCCACCCTCTCCCTCCCCTTCCCTCCCTCTCCCCTTTCCCCTTCTTCCTGTGCAATAAATGGGTTGTAGCCTTCACTTGAACGATAAAGAATTTGTCTCATATTAGGGGTGTATACATTGGATACTTTTTCTTC
>CAUYON010036263.1:0-68193 GCA_963573935.1 Arctocebus calabarensis
CCGTGGCGTCACACTGCTCTTGCCTCAGCCTCCCTAGTAGCTGGGACTACAGGCGCCCGCCCCAGCGCCCGGCTATTTTTTTGTTTTGCAGTTCGGCCGAGGCTGGGCTTGAACCTGCCACCTTCGGTATATGGGGCCGGCACCCTACTCGCTGAGCCACAGGAGCCGCCCTATACAGAGTTTTAATGTAGTGAAAAGTGTTGCTTTCCTCTCTCTCCTCTGTTAACCACGAGTGAGGGAAGGGACTCCTTTCCTCTGAGGCCGGCTCAGTTCTGGGCTGACCCAGGTGTGAGACTCAGGGCCTGTGGGGTGAGACTCTGGCAGCCAGGCCTGCTGCTTACTCTTGGTCCAAAGGAACCTGGAAGACTGAGGCCCTTCTGGTGTGGATGGAAAGGCTTAGATCAACTCAGGCATAGGAAATCTGAAAATCGGGAGAAAATCTTTTGAATCAACTAAACACAAACTCCTTCACTGGCACCAGGAACACCTGGAGTGCCCATGGATCCTTCAGGGCGACTTGGGACAACACAAATCCTGACAAGCAATCAACAATGCTGTAAGCCCAGCTGGACACAACATGCTTTCCTAAAAGTCCATCGTCTTGTCTCATCTTTGCATCAGCCCTGAGAAGTCGGCATGACTGTCTGGGCACACAGATCAGGTCACTGTGGCTCAGAGGGTGTGACCAACCTGCTCATGCTCATAACGTTGCAGAATATTCTAGAGCCCCTCTTTACTCCTATTCATCACTGATGCCTTCACTTCACTGAAGGCCCATACAGAACTGCAAGGCAGGACCAGGCCATAGAAAGCCAAGGACATCTCTAAAGAGGAAGGTATACTCGACTTCTGAGGGGAACTGATAAACTTGCATTTTCCAAGGTGCTAGATCCTCAGTGGAGAGAGCGATAGCATATGCTTTGACGTAGAATTAGGGCAGCTGGAATTCCTTGTACTTGACAATTTTCAGTATTTAGTAAATTCAGCAGCTCCAATCCAGCTCCATCTGGTGAGCTCAGAAGCTAGAGAAACCAGTTCTCTCTTGACTCCCTTTGAGTCACCTCATTTCTAGAGTGGCATTAATCACGCAAGCGTTCATGCACACACACACACACACACACAAACCCGCCCTCCCCCTCACACACACCTTTTTCTGGTTCACTTCTCCCAGGGCATTTTTCTTTGAGCCACTAGCAGATACTATAGGAGGGAAAAGGCATCTTTCAGCAGGTGGTTCCTGTGGCAAGTGTCCACTTCTGGCCTTGTGGAGTTTTATAGCCCCTTGTTTATCTGTAGAAACAGGATGGGAATGAGAATTTATTAGTTGCAGGTATGGAGAGGCCCAGTTGACTTTCAGCTTCTTTCACTTTTTGGTTAACGGGAACACAGGGAGAGTGCTGGGGTGCTGAGAGAGCCATGGCTTTGTCTGAGCAGGTTCAGGAAGCCACCGTCTGTCTCATTATCCAGGTTGTGCTCTTGCTATCAAGTGATGGAGAGAATGTGATGCTATCATTACCATGTATAAATAATATTTATTGAGGAAAAGAATCAAGTGAGTATTTTATGTACGTTAATTTACTGATCCCCACAAGAGCCATATGGGGGTATTATTATATTAGCCCCATTCTACAAATGAGAAAACCGAGCCTTAGCAAGATTAAATAATTTGCCCAAGATCACAGTTTAGTAAGTGGGGGCTGATTTGATCCCAGGCAGTTTGATTTCAGAAACAGTAGGCAAAGAGGAGTCGTCAGAGTCTCATTCCCACATCTAGTGGGGCTCTGGCTGTTATTCTCTAAGGCGAGTGACAAGGAAATACCATTAGGTATGTCTCAGTGTTCTCAACTGAACTCTGTGTGACTGAGTTTGCCCAGATTGATCAGCAAAACATTTGGGTTCTTACCACCAAGATCTGCCTTCCTATTAGGGAAGCCACTGCCATAGAATGTAATGTGAGATTTGTCACTCAGGAGCCAAGAAGGATCAATGTGGGCATGCCCGAAGGCCTTCCTGGAGGTTTTCTGTGCCTTTTCATTGTGGCTTGCCTTTGAAGCATAGACACGAAGGTGATTCTCTGTTGACGTGTCCTAGGGAACGACAGACATACATTCCTGTAAACAGGCCGTCATAAAGGAACAGCACAGGTTCCTTTAATGGTTAGCCCTTGTGGCTAGACTCGTGGTTCCAAGGATGACATTTCTTTTGCAGGCTGGGAAGAAAAGTAAAGTTAGAATGGCAAGATTGCTAATTCTGTTTATTACAAAACATTTTATTATTGATAGAAAAAAAATGACAGGTAACCATGCCTGGCATATAATGCTTTCTTGCAAAAAACAAAAATTACAAATTAAAATGAAGCCCTATTCTTGTTGCCTTTATCTATCATGCAATGTCTCTCCCCTCTCTCCTTTCACTGTGTGGCTCTTCTACCCCTTTCCTGACTGCTTGGCCTATGGCCATCTTCTTTTTCTTCTTCTTTTTTTTTGATTGATGTATTTATTTTTATTCAGTCATATGCACATAGATCATGAATACTTTTATGCATATGTGGGGTACAATGTGTTGATTTTTTTAAACAATCTGATGTGGTTACATCAAACCAATCAACATAGCTTTCACCTCATTTACTTGATTATTGTGTTGAGACATTTATGTTCTACACTAGACAGATTTTTTTTTTTTTTTTGGCCGGGGCTGGGTTTGAACCCACCACCTCTGGTATATGGGGCTGGTGCCTTACTCCTTTGAGCCACAAGCGCCACCCTACACTTGACAGATTTGTCTTGTACCCTTGCAATATGCTCCATAGGTGTGGTCCCGACTTTTACCCTCCCTCTACCAAACCTCCTCCCTCCCCTCCCTTCCCACTCCATTTCTCTCCTTCATTCTGGGCTATAGTTGTGTTCTATCTTTCATAAGTAAGTGTGAGTAAATATAAGTTGGTTTCATAGAAGTACTGAGTACATTGGATACTGTTTCCTCCATTCTTGAGATACTTTACTCAGGAGAATGTGTTCCAGGTCCATCCATGTAAACATAAAAGAGGTAAAGGGTCCATCTTTTTCAAGGCTGCATAGTATTCCATGATATACATATACCATAATTTATTAGTCCATTCATGGGTCAATGGGCACTTGGGCTTCTTCAGTGACTTGGCTATTACGAATTGAGCTGCAATGAATAGTCTGGTGCAAATATCTTTTTTGCAAAGTGATTTTTGGTCTTTTGGATATACTCCTAGTAGAGGAATTGCAGGATCCAATGGCAGGTCAATTTTTTAGATCCCTGAGTATTCTCCAAACTTCTTTCCAAAAGGAACATATTAGTTTGCATTCCCACCAGCAGTGCAGAAGTGTTCCCTTTTCTCTACATCCATGCCAACACCTGTAGTTTTGGGATTTTGTTATGTGGGCTACTCTTATTGGAGTTAGATGGTATCTCAAAGTGGTTTTGATTTGCATTTCCCTGATGATTAAAGATGATGAGCATTTTTTCATGTGTCTGTAGATCATGTGCCTGTCTTCTTTGGAGAAGGCTCTGTTCAGATCTCTTGTCCATAGTAAAATAGGATAATTTGCTCTTTTCTTATTAATAAGTTTGAATTCTCTGTGGATTCTGGTTATCCGACCTTTGTCGGAAACGTAACCTGCAAATATCCTCTCCCCTTCTGAGGGCATTCTACTTGCTTTATTTACTGTGTTCTTGGCAGTGCAGATGTTTTTTAGTTTGATCAGGTCCCAGTAATGTATTTTTGGTATTGCTTGAATTGCCCTGGTTCTCCTTATAATTGGTTCTCCAGGCCAATTTCTTCAAGTGTTTCCCCTGCACTCTTTCTTCTTCTTCTTCTTTTTTAATTGAACAGAATCTCACTCTGTCACCCTGGGTAGAATGTGATGGCATCATAGCTCACAGCAATCTCAAACTCCTGGGCTCAATGGTCCTCTTGCCTCAGCTGGGACTATAGACCCCTGCCACAGTGCCTGGCTAATTTTCTACTTCTAGTAGACATAGGGTCTCACTCTTGCTCAGGCTGGTCTTGAACTCTTGAGCTCAAGCAATTCACCTGCCTAGGCCTCCCACAGTGCTAAGATTATAGGCATGAGCCACCGCCCCTGGCTGGCATATGACCTTTTGTTTGTTTGTTTGTTTGTTTTTGTAGAGACAGAGTCTCACTTTATCGCCCTGGTTAGAGTGCCGTGGCGTCACACTGCTCACAGCGACCCCCAGCTCTTGGGCTTAAGTGATTCTCTTGCCTCAGCCTCCCTAGTAGCTGGGACTACAGGCGCCCGCCACAGCGCCTGGCTATTTTGTTGTTTTGCAGTTCGGCCGAGGCCGGGCTTGAACCCGCCACCTTCGGTATATGGGGCCAGCACCCTACTCGCTGGGCCACAGGAGCTGCCCGACCTTTTGTTTTTTTTTTTTTGAGACAAAGTCTCACTATGTTGCCCTGGCATCACAGCTCGCAGCAACCTCAAACTCTTGGGCTTAAGTGATTTTATTTGCCTCAGCCTCCTAAGTAGCTGGGACTACAGGTGCCCTCCACAACAGCTATTTTTGTTGTTGTTGTTGTTGCTGCCATTGTTGTTTACCAGGCCTGGGCCAGGTTTGAACCTGCAAGTCTTAGTGTATGTGGTTGGCGCCCTAATCACTGAGCGATGGGTGCCAAGCCCATATGACTGTCTTGTAAGTCAAATGAATTTATTCAAGATGGGAGCAGATGTGGTCTATGTTGCTCTGAACAACTATCACCTCATACACACGCACACATGCCTTGGTGTTTACAAAGTGTTTAATTTTAACTTGTTTAATTCTCTTAGTAACTTGTGAGGTATGATAATGGCTCCGTTTTATAGAAGAGGTAATTCAGACTCAAGTTAGTTATTTCTTGGACAGACTCATCACACCTAGTAAGAAGCAGGACTCATACCTAGGCTTTTCCATGTCTAAGGCCAAAATCCCTTTTTTGCTAAATTGGTGAAGAGTCAGGAGAGGGTCTATGGTTAAATATGTTTGGAAAATCCAGAGTTAAACAAAGTTATGCTAGTGACTTTATTACAGAACTTCTGGAAGTGCTGTATATCCAAATGTGCACTGTGAATTCCTGGGAGGAGAATTGTTACGCAATATTCCCCATATGTATTTTGCTACAAAATCTTTTTTTTTTTTTGAGATAGTCTCACTTTATCACCCTTGGTAGAGTGCAGTGGTATCACAGCTCACAGAAACCTCCAGCTCTTGGGGTGAGTGATTCTCTTGCCTCAGTCTCTCCTGTAGCTGGGACTACAGGCGCCTGCCACAGCACCTGGTTATATTTTTTGTTGCAGTTTGGCTGGGGCTGGGTTTGAACCCGCCACCCTCGGTATATGGGGCCGGTGCCCTACTCACTGAGCCACAGGCGCCGCCTTCTTTTTTTATTTTAAATGAAGCATCTTTCAATGCTAGGGTTCCACAGGTGGTACTTTGGAAAACAGTAGTTAAAAGGGTCAATGTATTTTTTTCTGGAGGTCCCCAAGAAACAGCAAAGGGAGGGGGAATTTTCTCTGAAGTCAAGAAAAAACAATGTCGGGGAGCAGATTAGAAATGGTACCTCTGCCCAGGTGTTTTCTTCCTGCCAGGGCTGCTTCCTGAGTGGCCTCTGGCTGCTGAGGTTCTGGGCTACCCAGCCGTGGTCCACGTGTCCACCAGTCCCGGCTTCCCCTTCATCCGAGCCCTGTTGACCTGCAAAGGTGAACAGGGTGTCAGCCTAATCCCAGAAACGGGTGTGGTACCATTGCTGCCTCCCTTGTTGCTACTCTGAGCAAAAGTGTTCAAGGCCTTGTTCCTCCTCCATTTTCTTGTTTCTGACCGTGTCTCCCCAGAGTGGCAGGTAGAGAGGTGGAAGCAGAGCAGCAGTTCGGTTCAGGAAACTCAGCCAGGGGTGAGTCTTCATTTTTTTTTTTTTTTCTTTGAGATAGAACCTCAAGCTGTCACCCTGGATAGAGTGCTGTAGCATCACAGCTCACAGCAACCTCCAATTCCTGGGCTCAAGGGAGTCTCCTGCCTCTGCCTTCCAAGTCGCTGGGACTACAGGTGTCCGCCACAACGCCCGGCCATTTTTTGGTTGCAGCCACCATTGTTGTTTGGCGGGTCGGGGCTGGATTCGAACCCATGAGCTCAGGTGTACATGGCTGGCGCCTTAGCCCGTTGAGCTACAGGCGCCGAGCTGAGTCTTCAGTTTTTGGACATGATTCCCTTCTTGCCCTCA
Source organism: Arctocebus calabarensis (assembly GCA_963573935.1). Taxonomy (NCBI): domain Eukaryota; kingdom Metazoa; phylum Chordata; class Mammalia; order Primates; family Lorisidae; genus Arctocebus; species Arctocebus calabarensis. The sequence goes on from CAUYON010036263.1 coordinate 6,245, forward strand.
CTTTCAACCAAAGTTGTCTGGGCTCAAATGAAATAACGAACACTGCGACAGCTCTTTGTAAACTGCAAGGGATTAGCGGACGGCAGTGGTGCGGCTTGCAGTCCTGCTCTGTTGTCATTGAGATGCTCTGCCTGTAGCAAGCTCTTGGGTTTCCTGAGCTGTCTCTGGGCTTTTACTTGTAGAAAAACCTCTGCTGAATGCAGTGAGGGGTTCTTCTGCTTAGCTTTCTGAACTTGCCCTGTCTGCAAAACTCAGGAAGGATCTGAGTCAACAGATGACTCCAACATAGTTAACAAATCTTTCATCAATGGTTTAAAGGGTCCTGCAGCTATTTTCATCACTTAAGGTAGATTTATTGCTGAAATAGTCTGGCAAGCCTTCCTTGTGTGGAGCCAAGCTTTAGCAATACCTCCATTCCCAGCATGCAGCTCGGTGGAACAATGTAGGGTTGTCTTTCAACCAGGGGCTCCAGAGCCTGCAGGGCCCCAGGTGTTGTGGAGCTCTGGCCTTCTGGGAGTTGCTCCTCCTCCCCCCAGCCAGCCTCACCTTCCCTCTGTGCTCTCCAGCCCTTACTTCCCTTCCTCATTTCTGTCCTTAGTGTCATTGGATCAAGAGTGAAATGCCGGTGTGTAGGGCTACTCCCTCCCTCCAGCTCCATTTTCTCTGCCCATTGGCTCCTGAAGGCGGTCTGGGTTTGAACTAATGCTGGGAGTGGTGGTGGAAGAAGCTCCACCGGTTCAGAGGGTCTGCTTAGGTTTTAGTGGCCCTGATGGGCCTTGGAATCCCTCCATCTAAGGCAGTCCAGGGCTACATTAGGCCTGCTCCACATACAGAATGTGGCATTAAAGACCTTTTGGAGGCTTGGTGCCTGTGGCTCAACGGGCTAAGGCGCCAGCCACGTACACCTGAGCTGGCAGGTTTGAATCCAGCCTGGGCCCGCCAAACAACAATGACGGCTGCAACCAAAAAATGACCGGGCGTTGTGATGGATGCCTGTAGTCCCAGCGACTTGGAAGGCAGAGGCAAGAGACTCGCTTGAGCCCAGGAATTGGAGGTTGCTGTGAGCTGTGTCTCCCTATCCAGGGTGACAGCTTGAGGCTCTGTCTCAAAAAAAAAAAACAAAAAAAAACACAGACCTTTTGGAGTATTCTAGAATGATCCTTTGGGGTCAAATTAGACCCCAGGTCCATTCATTTTCCTGAAACTAAATGCTTTTGTGAGGGTGGAGGAAGGGAAACTCTAGCCAACGACGGCTCACCTACTGAACGGTCTCAAACATCAGAGTGTCTGAGTTGGGGCACTGTGCATTGGGGGATATAGACAGACAGTTGTCCCTTATGCTATATCCTAGTTGAGTCTAAATATGTGACTCAGTTGATGTGTGGAGAAACAAGGATTTTTTCCTCAGTAAACATCATCTTCTGGGGCATTTGTCTATGCTTAATAGAAACAGATTGGCAAGCAAAGTAAAAGAAATTTCAATTGTTGAAAGACAATCTCAAACTTTAGTCTTTCTGTATCTCAAATATTGATTCACAGAACCCATATAATGTGCACTGGGGTAGCGATTTAGAGCTTTTATGAAGCTTTCTACCTCTGTGCTCTCCTATGATTTGCACAGCCCAGGAGGAAGGAATGCAGATATCATTATTTGCATTTTGCATGTGAGCAAACTGAGACGCAGGAAGCACAAAGGACTTGGCCACCATCACATTGTTGGGGATCTGGGATTTGCAGCCAGAACTTTTGCTCTTCTCCATATGAAGTAACTGGCAAAGAGAGGGAGGCTAAAGGGAGAGAAAGTTGAAACCAATGAAAACATCAGTCAGGGTTCAAGTTCCAGCCTCTCAGCTTTTTGCTTCTTTTAAAATTGATTTTCTTGGCCTCTGTGATCAAGAGCAATTGGGCATTGCAATTAGGTAGCAGTTATACCTAACAACAGAAGCTAGAAAGGTCTACAATTACTGTTTGTATGTGCCATGCCAGCTACTGCATAACCCCATTTAATTCCCACTTTCAGTTCTATGAGGTAAAGGTGGGTATGGCCATCCCCATGAGGGACTGAGGCCTAGAGCAGCCACGTGGCTTGCAATCGGGTGCCAATGGCCACGTTTAATCAGTATTCTATACAGCCTCTCTGTTTTTGGCCTGACTTTTGCAGCTCCTCTGTATATGGCATCAGTCGAGTCACTTTACCCCTTAGGTGTACATTGTTAATCCCCCCATAAAATGGAAGCAATCCAATCCTCTGCCCAATGTTTTGAGAGACTAGGTCATCAAAGTGTATGGATTTTAACTGGAGACAGCAGGATTTTTAAAGAGAAAAGGCATAGGCAATGATGAGATAGTGTGCCACCCTGAGAAGGGCAGTGAGTCCCTATAGAGGGGCATTACCTGGATGAGTTCACCACTTCTCAGGACTTGGGTGGCTCAGAAATCAATCTCTTCAGGGCCCCAGAGTCAACTGGTCTCAGGATGTTGACCCGCATTAACAAAGTGCGTAGAGATCAATGTATAGACTGGGGTTTAATTTACAAAGAGTAATATAATGACCTGACCTGTGTATTTCCTACAGATGAACTACATGTGTGGGTCAGGTTATGATCAGAATTCCCTGGTGCCACAGACAAGACTTAGAGACGTGTGTGGTTGGAATGGCCTCAGGCTCTGAGCACCCACCATGTTCTCTATTCATTCAACAGGCCAGCTTCCCTACTTATCCTGACCAGATCATTTCCTCAAGGATAGGGCTTGGTCAGGCATGGCCATTGTTTCCAAAAATTTCCTTCCCCCCCCTTTTTTTTTCTTTTTGAGATGGAGTCTTACTCTGTCACCTGAGCAAGAGTGCCATGGCTTCAGCCTAGCTCACGGCAACCTCAAACTCTTGGGCTCAAGCTACCCTCTTGCCTCAGCCTCCCTAAAAGCTGGGACTACGGGCATGTGCCTCCATGTCTGGCTAATTTTTCTATTTTTAATAGAGATGGGGGGGGACTGACTCTGCTAAGGCTGGTCTCAAACTCCTGAGCTTAAGTGATCCTCCTGCCTCGGCCTCCCACACTGCTAGGATTAAAGGCATGAGCCACCATGCCCTGCTTGAAAATTTGCTTTTTTATTTCACAGAAAATTTTGTATTATGTTTGTATTATGCTCTTGTTCTTGCCTTTTTTCATGAGCTCTATTACCAGCCAAGGCCGTGGTTTTGGCTTATTACTGCTGCCTACTCATCTTTTCTCATCTCTATTACCAAAGACAACTGCTGGCTCTTTGAATGCTTCTAATTCCTGAGAATAATATTGATAGATAAAATCCCCCTAAAACTGGCTAGCTTACAGACAGGTCACAACAATAGTCTGTGTGGGAATGAGGACTTTTTGTGCCCATTACAGAGATGAGCAAACAGAAGCTCAGGAAGGTTAAGTGACTTGCTCAAGATATTACAACTAGTAACTGAGAGATCGGCCATTGTAATACAGATTGATGCTGCCAAGGCTTTTTTTTTTTTTTTCTTATTACATTGCCACAGAAATCACAGGAGTAAATAATATTAGAGCAGAACAGACTTAAGAAATCATCTAAGATCTAGAGTTTAGGACTACACTGTCCAATACAATAGCCACTAGTTGCATGTGGATATTTAGATATAAATTAAGTAAAATTAAGTAAAATAAAAATCTCAGTTTCTCAGTTGCAGTAACTACATTTCAAGAGCTCAGCAGCTACATGTGGCTAATGGTTACTATATTGGACAGCACATATAAAACATTTCATCATTGCATGAAGTGTTATTGGATAGTGCTGGTGTAGACTAATTCCTTCATTTTACAGATGAGCCTCATGCAATCCCCAGAATCCCTAGATCTTATTTTGGGAAACTCCATTTTAAGGTGTTTGAAATCTAATATTTGAGAACTGATCTTAAAATCAACGTGTACCTTGTTCAAAAGATTTTCCTTGTTGAATCCAAAATGGAGGGAAGACAGGCAGGAGATGATATTTTGGGGGTACGGCTGAAAGATCCTGTTGTGGCCTGAGAGTCTTTGGTACATTGAGTTGATTGTCCTGGAGCAGCACAGGATCTTTGATGTATCCTGAAGAATAGGTCAGGAGTTACTGATAGAAATAACAGTGGTTACCAATCTAGAGTTCTTGTGGTCCCCTGCTTGCACTCATCCTGGTTTTGGACATTGCCCATTAAGGAAGACAATTAGGAGATGAGAGGGATTAAAAAATGAACTAGAACCCACGGAGGCTCTCTATTCTGTGCCTTGGGTGTGTCTGGTCCCATGCCATGTGTGTGCTGCTTCTGCTCCATCCTTCCCAAGAACTGATCTCCCTGGTGGAAGTAACATGGCTACCTTCTTGAGGCTGGGTAAAAACTTCCTCCTGCCTCAGGATGAGAGAGCCAGTAGTAGTAGTATCCTGCTTGCTTCTGTAGGCCCCACGATCAGCAGCCTTCTCAATCCTGTCGTTCTGCAACTGTTTGCTGAGGGCTTACCAGTGGGCCCACCATGCTTCTAGGCAGCGGGGTAGATACAGAGGAATCAGACATGGGCCCTTTTAAAAGGCACTTACAGTCTATTGAGGAGACAAAGCTCTCCTGTGCTCCACTGTGTCACCGAGTGTCGGTGTGATATAAGTGAGGAGCTCAACATTGACTGGCGTTGCAGGGACGAGTTTGCAGATGTGGGCTTGAAGATTTATCATAGGGATGCAAAGAAGGGACTAGAGAATGTGCTGGCATCACAAAGGTGGTGAGGTCTGAGTTGTGAGAGGAGGGAGGGGGTAGCAGGGCCCTTGCAGCTTGAGGGCCTCACCTTTAAGAGGGGCTTTGGCGAGCAATGATGGCAGAGGGCCCAAGAATGTATATGCTCATATCTTTTCTTAAACCACATATTTTAGCCATATGACTCCCACAGAGTGGTGGAGACATTTTTGATGTTAAGAGGAGCCTTCATTCTTGAAAATGTTGGGCTTAAATTGTAGGACAGTGGCCTACTGTGCCCCCTCTACCACCCAGTGATAAACACATTTTTGGTTAAGAGGCTCTTTCTCACGAGTGCGAAATAAGTGGAACTGCATGAAAATAAAACTAATTCCTGGACAAGCCCACAACTCTCATTTTGCTTGAAATTGCTGCCTATTGGGAAAGGAGCTACTTTATCTCCTTTTCCAGGATAAATCTATAAAGCAAGAGGAAAGCTGGTCTTCCTCTGGTCCTGCGTGTTTGCTGTTGCTGGAGACACGGCAAATACCCAATTGGGAACTGCTCACTCTTCTCGTCCCCAGTAGGTTGCCAAATTAAATACAGGATGTCCAGTTAAGTTTGAATTTCAGATAAACAATGAATACTTTTTCAGTAAAGGTATGTCCCAAATATTGCAAATTTAACTGTTTTGGGGGGGAGGCCGGCAAGGTGTGTGCGTGCATGCTAATTCTGGCAACTCTAATCCCCAACCATTTCCCATTTTCCCATTTGGGGTCTCTGCACGGCGGAAGGGCGTCTATCTCATTCCTAAGTGGGCTGTGTTGGAGAGCTGCCATCTTTAAGGGGAGGCTTAAAATTTTATTTCCTGGAGGACCTGAAATCACCCCGGACAGGGAATTGGGGAATGCTGGGGATAATATGGAGCTGGGGGTGCCGGGAAGATCTGAACTCTGGTCTCAGCTCTGCTTTTGCCTGAATGACCTTGGATAAATTATTTCACCTCTCTGATCCTTTATTCCTTACGATGTAAAAGATGGAGGTTGAACTGGAGGATCTCTGAGGCCTCTGAGTGAGGAAGGTTGGGAAGAAAGTTCTGAGATGTGGAGGGTGAGGCTGCTGAGTGTGAGGGGTGGGAGTGAAGGCAAGACTTCAGGCTGTCCTTCCCTCGGCACGTGTGGGGAAGATAAAGGGTGCACACCACAAGCCCCATAAACCCACACAGTTATGGGCTACTAAGCTTGGGGACTTGACGTTAATGGAAAATTGGACTTGAAACCCATCAGGCCTTGATGGAAAACACACTCTTGATGTGAGGTGGGGCAGCTGGGGGTGCACCTCCCCTCCCACTTCCCCACTGACCTGCACGGTGCAGCCTGCATATGGTGTCAAGGGGCCACGTCTGCAAAAGGCCTCGGAGGTATCTCTTGGCTGAATACCCGGGTTGGATCTGCCGTTGGGCCTGGCTCCCCAGCTGGCTTCGGAAGTAGAGGTACGGTTGCCAGGCTCTGTCCTGCTCCCCCTGTGGGGATACCAGTCAGGAAATAGCACAGCTGCTGAGCCCTGAGCCTCTCAGTGATACAGGCTGGTTAGCACAATCCTCATCAGTTATCCAGGAGACTCCCGGAAGGGGCCAGAAAGCACCAAAAACAGATGCCTCAGCTAATAGACATAAACCAAGAGCCCACAGAGCAAAGCTCTGAAAGGCCCCTGCAGATTCGCAGTTGGAAGGAGAAAAAGAAATGACAAATACCAGACCCCATCTTGAGATAGAGGATTAGAAAAGGATAAAAGCTTCACATGAAAACATATTACCTGGTTCAGCCTGTGGAAATCATTTTAGAACCTTCAAAAATGGCCCTGTACTGCAATAGGGAAGCCAGTTCACAGATCCACGTTGGCATTCAGTGTTTGTAATACAAATAATGGGACAGACAAACCATGTCCATGTTCGTGGGGAGCCTGGCATTTTGAAACCATCTAGCCCTGATGCCTTTCATTTCAGCCAAGGAGAATTTTCTGGGAAGCTACCTGCCAAAGTCAGTCGCACTGTGCGAGACATTGTGGAGAATGAACGTAAATAATAACATCTCACACTTGGCTAGGAATTCACATATGCAAAGAACTTTCACCTCATCATAATCGTTTCGGGTGGTCTGAGTTAATACAACCAGTTAAGTGATTCAAACATTCTCTGAGGACCATTGCTTAAGCACAAGAATAGCAACTTGTGGCACCTGTCTTGACAGCTCTCGCCCTCCCTTGTCTTTGGCAGACATCACTAATTAGTCATGGCATTCTTGACGGCTGAACTAAAGGTAATCTCAGAATCCATTTTCTCTTTTAAAATATTGAGATTGACACATAATTTAAATAACAGGCACAGAACTTAGATGTTCAGTTTGATAAAAAGGGACAATTGTATACATTTTTGTAATCTCCACAGAAAACAGTACAGGACATTTTCATCAGCCCCGAAAGTGCTCTCATGCCCTTTCTAGCCAGCATCCCCCTACCCGCCAGGTAGTCACTATTCTGATTTCTAACACCATGGGCGAGTTTCTTCTGTGAATGGAAACAAGCAGCATGTACTCTCTGATGCTCCGGGAAAGAGATCCACAAAGTGCCCCAGTGAGAACTGGCAGGAAAAATACATCCCATTTACCCACCCTTGGCTAAGCAGCTCCCCTCCCACCGGGATAATATAGTCCCTGAGATATTGAGAAATAATATCAACGTTGGCATTCAGTGTTTGTAATACTGAATTACAAATTCAGAGAATAATATAGAATAATATAGTCTAAGAGAGAGGGTAAAGGCTCAGACTATTAGCAGTGGGGTCAGAACCAGAATCCAGGGCTTCAAAAGCCACATCAGCGCAAAGCCTCTATCTCATCAACAGACCAGGACTCAGCACCACTTGATGTCAAAGCAAGAAGTAAAGATGGTTTGGAAGCAGGTGCCTCAGTGAGTGTCCAGACAGTAAGAACTGGAAGATACCAACATTTTCACACTTGTTAAAATGCAGTAAAATCTGACTCATTAGGCTTGAACAATGAGAAAGAAAGTTTTATTATTTCATGTTAACAAAAAGACCAAAGGTAGGAGAGTACCAGGATTGGTTAATTCAGTGGTTCGATGGCTCCAGCATCCTGAAACCCTTTCTACGGGCACCAAATCTCTTCCTGCTTTGAGAATAGTCTTTTCACGTCAGTCTTTCAGGTCTGAACAATGGGCACGGGGAAATATCAAGCGGGTCCAAAAAGCACAAGCAGAAGCCTGGGAAGAAGACAGATTAGGGAGAAAGCTTGGGAAGCTTAGGAAAAAAGCTCTGGAATTCAGGCCAGAGGGTCTGGGTTCAAGGCCTGCTCTGTCTTGTAGAGATTTTATGATGTTGGGTGATCTCTAGAAACTTTCTGAACTTCTCTCTAAAATAGGTGACGGCATGGAAGAGGGAGTAGAAAGTTCGTGGGTTTTGGAATCAACCTATCAGATTTCAGTGCCTGGCACAGAGTAGGGGACCCATATTGGGAGGGGGGAATGAATAACTAAATGAATGAATAGTTCTAATTCCAGCCCTGCCACTTCTTGAATTCCTGGCCCCAAGCGGTCATCCTTGGGCCTTGGCCTCCCAAAGTGTTAGGATTACAAACATGAGCCACCACACCTAGTGAGCCCTGTCACTTCTCAATCACCTAAATTACATAATCTCAGCTGTAATACTGATAATACCCACCATGTACAGCTTTCTGATGGTGTAAATAATACCCACCATGTACAGCTTTCTGATGGCGAAATGTACCTCACTGTGCCAACCTAGGGTAGGTGACGGGGTCCTTCCTCTTGCTCCTCCTGGGGTCCCTGTCCTGCCTGCCTCCCACCTGTGAAAGCACTTTCTAATCTCTCAGTAATCCTCATGGGATGTGAGGAGAACCCGATGAAGGGGCCTGAACAGAGGCTTTAGCTTAAGATTGAACTGGCCTTGAGATCTAGCCTCACCCCTGAGTACGTGTCTTTAGGCAAGTTAATTACTTCATTGAGTGATTTCATTTAGTGTCTTCAGTGTGAAGAATAAATGAGCCGAGGTCTATACTCAATACCCAGCGCATAGTAGGTGGTCAACAAATATTAGGTCTGCTCTGCTTGCCCTCACCAGAGCGTGGGGAGACTGTTAATTGCACAACACTTCTTCCTCTCACTTCTTTTTGCTGATAGAATCCCCAATTTTTTTTGGAATTTATTTTATTTATTTATTTTTTTGAGACGGTCTCAAGCTGTTGCTCTGGGTAGAGTGCCATGGCATCATAGCTCACAGCAGCCTCCAACTCTTGGGCTCAAGAGATCCTCTTGTTTTAAGTTTCCTATTTTTAGTATGGATGGGGGGGTCTCAATTTTGCTCAGGCTGGTCTTGAACTCCTGAGATTAAGCAATCCACCCAACTCCGCCTCCCAGAGTGCTAGGATTACAGGCATGAGCCTCCGCGCCTGATCTAAGAATCCCCAATTTTTTGTTAACAAAATCTTTTCCCCAGATACAGCCCAGCTTCCTTATCTGTGGGGGATTGGTTCCAGGACCTCTGTGGATGTCAGAATCCGAGGATGTTCAAGTCTCTTATGCAAAGTGATACAGAATTTGCCTATGACCAACACACATCCTCTCATATACTTCAGATCATTTGTAGATTATTTATAATACCTAATATAATATAAATACTATGTAAATAGTTGTACTGTATTGGTTTTTTAAAAATTCAAATATTTCCCTCCAAGGTTGGTTGAATCTGTGAATATGGAACTTGCAAGCAAGAGGGACTTGCTTTCCAAGATTTCTGGGAGAGGCGATGCAACCTAGTTCTGGCCGAGACAAAGGGGAAGGTACTGGAGAGCTTCTGGAAAGTCTTTGCTTCCTTGGAGAAGGAGCAGTTATGCAAGGATGGCTTGCTGGCCCTACATGTGTCTTATGGATGTATGGGAACCACCTTGTGATATATATGAACAAGCATGAGTAAGAAAGCCAACATTCAAAGGATGACAGAGGGAAAAGGTAGAGTTTGAGTCCTTAATGGCGCTGAAGAGCAGCTGAGTAAGCATGAAATTCCTACCTTTAAACTTTTTATTACTTGAGAGAATTAGACCTCCTTACTCCTTAAATTGATGGTTGCAGATTTTTTTTAAGTGCCAGCTGGTAAATAAATATTTCAGATTTTGCAGGCCACATTGGTCTCTGTTGCCACTAACTGACCTGTCCTTTTAGTGTGAAAGCTGCTATAGACACACTATGTAAACAAATGGTCATGGCTGTGTCCCAATAAAGCTTTATTTACAAAAAAAAAGCAGTAGGCAGGATTTGGCCAGTGAGCTGTGTTTGCAATCCCTGATTTAGACCACTATTAATCAAGAAATCTGTCTCTTATACTTATGGTGCATCTTAGAAGGGACAGGTGAAACCTACTAAATGCAGAACACAGATGTTTTCACATAATAAACGAGAAAATCTCATGAAGGTTATGTTGAACAGTTGGATGAAAATATTTCAGATTGTATATGAAGCCCGCACACTGTACCCCATGATTGCACTAATGTACACAACTATGATTTAATAAATAAAAAAAAAATAAAATTAGAAAAAAAAGAAATCTGTCTCTTGCAGCCAAAAGTATTTCTGATGCATACATACAACATGAAAGCAACAGATTTGAAGCTGCTACAGATTCAAGGGGTGGAGAAGGGGCACTGGAGAAAAAGGAAGGAATAAGGCAGATTGATAACTAATAAATAAAATGAGTAACAGATGAAACAAAGCATATTAATATTCAAATAGCTGTATTCTCTATGAGTCTGTAAATTAATTGAATGCTTGGAATTCAAACAGAGACCATTATCTGCTCCTTGATGTCTGGATATTTTATGTGGCAGGTACTTCAAGTATAAAAGAGCCCGGAAAATTCAGCCCCATAAGGCTTTTTCCAGAGGACATGAAAAAAAGAATTATAGAGAGGATGGTGGAAGCTAAATCACACTTTTACACACTCCATTTTTTCATTTGGTCAAATAATAAATATTAACATTCGTTGGGTATTTTTGTTTTGTTTTGTTTTTGAGACAGGGTCCTACTTTGTCACCCTTGGTAAAGCATCGTGGCATCATAGCTCACAGTAACCTCACAATACCCTCAAGTTCTTGGGCTCAAGTGATCCTCTTGCCTCAGCTTCCTGAGTACCTGGGACTCCAAGCATTTGCCACACACCTGGCTATTTTTAGAGATGGAGAGGTCTCACTCTTGCTCAGGCTGGTCTCAAACTCCTAAGCTAAACAATCTACCCGCCTTAGCCTCCCACAGTGCTGGAATTTCAGGCATGAACCTCTGCTCCTGGCCTTGCTGGGTATTTCTTATACACCAGGCACTGCATTAGGCACATAGATACGGAGCTATTAGACCTGATGCCTTTTCTGGATGAATTGGAATCTCCTTTACTCCCTGTAAATATTTGCTTCAGCTGACTTTTCTATGTATGTAGCAAGAATTAGCCTCTTCCTAGATACTTACTGTGGCCTCTGTGTGAATGGCATGATACACTGTTTGAGCCTACACAAGAGCCCCTGGGGTATTTCATTAGTGAGTATTTCTGAAGCACCAGGTTGTTTTCTGGAGCTTTACTGAGAAGTTTGCTCAATGGTGCTAGGAATTGCCAAGAAGAAATAGGGAGCCCTAGTCCTGGAATTTGGGGTATTTACATATAATTTAGCTTAGAGTTTGGAAGCTGATCTTGGCCTCTGTATTAGTTTCCTATTGATGTTGTAACAAATTACCACACACCACTGGCTTAAACAATAACAAATGTATTCTCTCACAGTTCTGAAGGTTCCCAGTTTGAATGGAGTTTCAAGGGGCTAAATATAAGTCATGGATAGATCTGTGCTCCTTCTGGAGCCTCTTTGGGAGAATTGTTTTCCTTGCCTTTTCCAGCATTCTTTGGCTTGTGGTCCTTCCTCCATCCTCAAAGCCAGCAGTGTTGAGCTGAATCTTTCTTAGGCCATTGTCTCCCTGGTTCTCCCTTCGCATTCCTTCTTCCACTTTGGAGGTCCTGGGATTACATTGGGCCTACTCAGGTAATCTAACATAATATCTCCATTTTAAGGCCATAATCTCTGCATTTTTAAGGCCTGATTATCAACCTTAATTTCCCTTTGCCATGTAACTACCATATGCAGAGGATCTGGGGCCTGGGACATAGATATCCGGAGGGTGGGGTGGGGAGGGGATTATAACTCTGTCTACCACCCACATTCTCTTTAATTTTTTTCTACTTTTCTGGTTTCTTTTAGTAATTTCTCAAATTATGCCTATGAAGTTGATAAATAACATCACATGTCATTGGATAAACTGAAGCACCGAGGGAAACCCAAGGCTTGCTTAGGGTTACCAAGAAGACCATCAAGGTAAATCTGTTTACTTGTTTCCAACATGTTGAACACTATGTTTTTTAATTTTTTTTTATTAAATCATAGCTGTGTACACTAATGCAATCATGGGGTACAATGTGCTGGCCTCATATACAATCTGAAGTTTTTCATCAAGCTGGTTAACATAGTTTTTACTGCACCTTCTTAGTTATCATGTTAAGACATTTATATTCTACACTTAGTAAATTTAACATGTACTCTTGTAAAATGAACACTATTTTATGTGAGAAAAAAGCAAGATACAGGAGAGCATGTATAGTATAATTACAAATTCAAAAATTATACCTTATGGATGTGTAAACATGATGGAAAGACTGGAAGAAAATAGATTAACACACCAGTAATGATGTATTAGTGTGGTGTGTATAAGATTATAGATAGTTCTTTTTTTAAAATCAAATTTGTTATAATATATAGATAATATATATCTAATATATAATATATATAATTTGTAGATTATATTTATAAATAGAAACCATGTTAAAAATTACTTTTATTATACCTACCCTCTTCTCAAACATATTTCTCCATTCCTTCCCTAATATTTCCCAGGCTTAACCGCCCACTCAAAAGTTGCTCTAAAACATAAAAGGAGACAGAAGGGAGCCGGGAAGGGAGTTTCTGAAACAGGGAAATAAACCTGACAGCAGGAGGCTGGCTGCACTGCCTTGGACCGCTCAGGCCTGCCTTGGCTTTGCCAACTGCCCCCCACCTCCACTTTGGGTCTCTGCGGAGACGAGTAATTAGTGTGCACAGAGTGGCCTGTCAGCCCCACTCCACCAACAGGGCTTCCTTTAACAGGGACTTGCTCAGGCTGGCCACTGGCCTAATGCCACCAGGCCTGCAGACGCAGAGAGCTGAAGGGATCCCCATGTACGTGTCCTTGTCCCTACACCCACTGTCCTGTCCCCACCCCACACCCAGTACTGGCATCTTAGGCTTTTTAGAAGAAGGAAGGAGACGGTGGGACCTGCTCTCCCACCAAGCAGATATAGGATGGCAAGGTGCCAGAGTCCGCAGGAAGGCAAGAAAGGCCCAGACAGCCAGCTGCCACCTTAATGCAGAGGGTGACCGAGACTTTGTGTGTAGGAGTTGACAGAGGGGTGAAGAGATAAGCCCAGAAATCCTAGAACTAGCAAGCAAAGTCCCCCACAATCCAGCCACCACCCCTTTCTCCAAGTACATTTCCAGCAAGAGCCACATCTGCCTAGTTAGCTGGGCCTTCTAGGCCTCTGCTCACCTCTGCCTGGAAGGTCTCTCTCCACTTACCTTCACCATAAGACTCAGCTCAAATTCTACCTCCTTTAAGAAGCTGTTCTAGATTTTCCCAGTAAGAAGCAGTCACAATCTCAACCTTCTTCGTACTTCCACAACATATTAGTAAATAATAATCTAGCTCCTCTTGTGAACTGCCTTTATCAAGTGTCACTGGGGCACCAATATGTCTCCTTTACCAGATTGTGCCCTCCTGGTGGGTAGAGGTTGCAGCCTCCACCGGTCTCCCCCATGTCATGTGTGTTCATCCAACAACTATTTGCTGAGCATCTGTCATGTGTCAGGCACACACCAATTCATAACTGCTCACTAGAGTTGGCTCAGTCAAATGGGAGGAAGACCCAGTAATGTCTGCCCTTTACTGCTGACTACCTGTGCTCCAAGGTGCCTCCTCCACCCAGAAGTCCTCTCGGGAGGGGCACAGCCAGCATCTCCTGGCCCTCATCAGGCCTGCTGCAGTCAGTGTGCTCTGGCAAAAGAACAGAATGTGACTGCCCACTGTTGTCACACCTGCACAGGCGTGACGGGAGCCAGCCTCAGGGCCGCTCCTGTCACAGGTGCAACTGGAGGTAAGGGGAGGGTGGAAAGGGAAAGATATGAGGCTACTTGTAGCTCTGCCTGGAAAGCTTTCTCCAAACCCTGCCTGACTTTAATCAGCCTTGCCCAAATACTACCGCTCTCAGCTGCCCTCTCTCTGTGGGATGAACTTTTTCGATTCAGTGCAAATGATATTGTATCTCTCCCACATGTCTTTGGTAACCCTGTGTTCCTGGATCCCAGGCCATAGAGAAGAGAATTAATGCACTGTTGCATTAATTTCTCATTAATGCACTGTTGTAACAAGGCTTGATTCCTGACCAAACCATTCAGCATCAAAAATTTGACCAGCCATATGTCACAAACATAAAGGGACAACAAGTAGAATTGCAAACAGCAAAGTGTAAGCTCCAGTTCTTGTAGGAGCTCAGTCTGCCTGTATTTGCATCTCTATATTTATGACTTACTAGCTGGGTGATCTTGGGGAAATTACTTGATCTGTCTGTCTCAGTTTCTTTATCTGTCAAATGAACATGACAGAGGGATATACCTTACATGCAAAAAAACAAAGTTAGACTTACTCTATATAAAAATTAACTCAAAGTGGAGCAAAGACCTAAATGTAAGAACTAAAAGTTTAAAACTCATAGAAGAAAACATAGGGGAAAAGCTTCATGACATTGGCTTTGGCAATGATTCATTGAATATGACACCAAATGGACAGGTGAAAAAATAGGCAATTTGGACTTCATCAAAATTAAAAACTTCTGTGCATCAAAGGACACTATCAATAGAGTGAAAAGGAAACCCATGGAGTGGGAGAAAATATTTGCAAATTTATATCTGATAAGGGATTACTATCCATAATATTTAAGAACTCCTACAACTCAATAACAAAAAAGCAAACAACCTGAATTTTTTTTTTTGTTTTTTGAGACAGAGCCTCAAGCTGTCTCCCTGGATAGAGTGCTGTGGCATTACAGATCACAGCAACCTCCAATTCCTGGGCTCAAGCGAGTCTCCTGCCTCCGCCTCCCAAGTAGCTGGGACTACAGGCGCCCGCCACATCGCCTGGCCATTTTTGCAGCCATCATTGTTTGGCGGCCCCGGGCTGGATTCAAGCCCATCAGCTCAGTTGTACGTGGCTGTCGCCTTAGCCTGTTGAGCCACAGGCATGAGCCAACAACCTGAATTTTTGAAAAGGCAAAAGACTTGAATAAGTACTACATATTTCTCCAAAAAAAGAGATATAATGGACAACAAGCACATAAAACGATGTCCGATGTCACTTATCACCAAGGAATGCAAACCAAAACCATAGTGAGACCACTTCACACCTATTAGGGCAGCAAGATAACAAAATAACAAGTGTTGGTGAGGATGTGAAAAAATTGGAACCCTGGTACGCTGAAACGTAAAATGGTGTAATTTCTAAGGAAAACAGTATAGTGGTTATTCAAAACATTAAAAATAGAGTTTCTGTATGATTCTTCAATTTTACTTCTGAGTATATGCACAAAAGAACTGAAAGAAGGGGCACGAACAGAAATATGTACACTCACGTCCATAGGACGTTATTCACAATAGCCAAAACATGGATACAAACCAAGTGTCCACTGATAGATGAATGAATAAACAAAATGTGGTATATACATGCGATGGAATATTACTCCGCTTTAAAAAAGAAGGGAATTCTGATACTTGCTACAATATGCATGGACCTGGAAGACATGATGCTGAGTGAAACAAGTTAGCCACGAAGGAGAAATACTGTATGATTCCACTCCAATGAAATATTTAGAGTAGTCAAATTTAGAGACAGAAAACAAAAATGTGGTTGCCAGGGGATGGTGGCACAGAGAAATGGGGAGACAATGTTTAAGGGATACAGAGTTTCCATTTTGCAAAATAAAAAATTCTGGAAGTAGATGGTGGTAATAGTTGTAGAACAATGTAAATGTACTTACTGCCATCAAACTGTACATTTAAAGATGGTAATGTGGTAAATTTTATGTTATGTATATTTTACCACACTAGAAAAAAGTATATACCACATTAAAGCATGAGGATCGAATGAATTAATAAGTGTAAAAGTGTAAGAATTAATAATGTAAAAATTACATTCTGATGTAACAGCAAGTGGTTGGTGACTGGTAGAATAGAAGTTCTACATAAATGTTGGCCACCATTAAAATTTCATCTGTTGGTTAGTTATACAAGGGAACTGACAGATAAAGTACATAAACCCTAGAAAAATAACAGCCTCCTGGATTATATATACAGTTTACTATGAAAATGTTACTTATAACCCAGATTAATTTTAGTGAAAATTTGGTTTTCTTTTTTAGAATTGCAAAGGGTTAGTTTAAGGAATATGTGAGAAGACCCAGACCCACTTTTTACAAATACTGTTAAAGTTGGAAAGATGCTTCCTTTCTCTGGGGCATGTGGGAATCTTCAAAATCGGCCCCTCTGGGTGGTTAAGAGTGGGGCTTTGGAATCAAGTTGTCTGGATTTTAATTCCAGCTCTGCCAGTGAGACAAGTTGGTCAATGTCAAGTCTGGGTTTTCCTCCTGTAAAAGGGAGGCAATGCAGGCACCTAGCTCATAAGCCTGCACAGATTGTGTAAGGTTATACAGATAATATGCCTGGCACACACTAAGCACTCAGGAAATTTAGCTGTTATTGACATTACCTTTCACCTCATCATCAGGGCTGACCACATTTCTCTCCTGATCTTTCCTACTTCTGGGTTTATTAAAGGCTCCAAGTAACTTCTCAGGACCTGTTCATCTGAGCACACTAGGAAAAAGTACAGTGAAATCACTCTCCCCTTCACCGTGGTGGTGCCAACTTAACATACCCGCAGCATCAGAGCTTCTCTCACTTCTTAGGGTCACCATCACACAAGTGGCAGGTGATTGATCAGGACTTATAAAGGGAACTTTGTCCTCCTGACCTTTGGATGAAAGGGTAAATAGATAATTTATTATTCATCCTCCTTTTCTATATTTTCCTATTTTGAATGAACCTCTATTATGTTTAGGATGGGAAAATCAACTTTCTTTTGTAGCTATTTGACCTCTAAATAATGAGAAACTAAATAACGGCCTCAGGAAGAATGGTTTTGACTTTGGAAATGTTGAATAAGATTTCTTTCTGTTTAACAAAAACTAAACAAGCAACACATCCCTACGTATCTAGAATTCTGAGAACTCTGATATCTCATCTGTTGACTTAACATTTATCTTTACACATCAGGTAGCCGGGCCATCAGATCCATAGATAAACCTAGAGGTGCTGTAAGATGCTTTAAAACGGGACTGTTAAGTCTGGGCGCAGTGACTCAAACTATGGGAGGCCAAGGCAGGTCAAGATCAGCCTGAGCAAGAGTGAGACCCCATCTCTACTAAAAATAGAAAAACTAGCCAGGTGTTGTGGTGGGCCCCTATAGTCCCAGCTACTGGGGAGGCTGAGGCAAGAGAATTGCTCAAGCCTAAGAGTTTGAGGTTGCTGTGAGCTATGTCAGCACTGCACTCTTTCCCGGCACAGAGTGCGACTCTGTCTCAAACAAACAAACAAACAAACAAAGAAAACAAAACAAAACAAACGTGGAACTTTACCCCCCTGTGATAGTCTTGATTCTCACGGATCTGAGTAGGGCCTGAGTCATGTAGGTTTCTTTTTCTTTTTGTTTAGCAGACCTGGCCAGTTTGAACCTGCCACCCCTGGTGCACGGGGCTGTAACCATTGAGCAACGGGCGCCCAGCCTGTGTGGGTTTCTTGATTCCTGGTCCAGCCAGAACAAATTCTTCTGTAAGTAGCACTAGTGTGTTTGTTGGCTAACCCCTCTTTATAATTTTTCCCCCTCCCAACTTTGGATCTTTTACTTTGAGTGTAGTAACTTTACTTTTCTTTTAAGTCTTAACCTACTCTATTTGAACAAAAACATATTGACCAGAGGGACAGATAGTGTGGTTATTGGTGGGCTCAATTTACTGCACTATTTGCTACCCCATTTCCCTCCCTGATCCTTCCTCTTGAATTTCTAGGGCCAACTATCTACCTCCTTCGAAGCTATAGATTTTTATTTTATTTGTAAAATTCTTTGGTTTTAAAAAAGTGTTTGATAGGCTTGGTGCCTGTGGCTCAACAGGCTAAGGCGCCAGCCATGTACACCTGAGGTGGCGGGTTCAAATCCAGCCTGGGCCTGCCAAACAACAATGACGGCTGCAACCAAAAAATGGCCAGGCGTTGTGGCGGGCGCCTGTAGTCCCAGCTACTTGGGAGGCGGAGGCAAGAGACTCGCTTGAGCCCAGGAATTGGAGGTTGCTGTGACCTGTAATGCCACAACACTCTACCCAGGGCGACAGCTTGAGGCTCTGTCTCAAAAAAAAAAAAGTGTTTGATAAAAAGAAATGTCTAAATTAAAATATTAATTATAATCCTAGCACCCACAATGTAACCCAGAGTTAAAATCTGGATGTCTATCTTCTGTGACTGCATAATCAATTTTTTAAAATTGTGATTATATTAGAGAGGCCATATTTTCTAGGCTGTCTTGTCTTAAATTCTGGTGGATTTTTAAAAATGGATAATAATAGTTCCTACCCCCAGGATTGTTAGAAAGCATAAAAGAATTATTCTTGGAAAGCACTTAGAATACTGGTAAGAACATGTAAAGACTCAAAAAATGTTAATGAGCATTGGTGTTTTTATCATATGAATACTATTTTATAATCTGCTTTTTAAAAATTCACTGCACATATGTTTTCATGTTATTCAAGGCTAATACACCCCAACTCAAAGTCTATCACGTTACTGTACCATGATTTATTTAATTAGCTTCCATTGTTGGATATTTATTGTTTCAGTATGATAGTAAATAACTCTATGGTAAATGTGTTTGCACGTAAATCTTTAGGCACATTTCTTTTTATTTCCTAGGGCAAGTTCCTAGAAGTGGAATGCTGAATCAAGAGATATCAACCTCTTTGAGGCTTTTGCCAAAATGCCTTCCAGAAATGTCATGTAAATTTGTGCTCCTGATGCATGAGACTGTATTTCCCCATGGCCTTCCCAGCTCTTGCTATTGTAATTTCAAAAATTTCTGGATGGCACCTGTGGCTCAGTGGGTAGGGCGCCAGCCCCATATACCGAGGGTGGTAGGTTCAAACCTAGCTCCGGCCAAAGTGCAACAAAAAATAGTTGGGCATGGTGGCGGGCGCCTGTGGTCCCAGGTACTCGGGAGCTGAGGCAAGAGAATTGCCTAAGCCTAGGAGTTGGAGGTTGCTGTGAGCTGTGATTCCATAGCACTCTACCGAGGGCGATAAAGTGAGACTCTGTCTCTAAAAAAAAAAAAAAAAAAATTTCTTGCCAGTCTATCATTTTCTTAGTCAGATAGTGTTCTCTGCTTTCCAAAGCTTTCCTCTTCTGAGGTGTTCATTTTCTTTAATCTCAAATCCCTTTTGAGCAGTTTTCCCTCTTCTTTTAATCTACTATGTCCTTTAATCTTAAATTCCTGCCCTGTTACTATTCCAAACCTTTTCTTTACTTTCTGATCTCCTTACACCATTTCCCTTCTATCCATTTGGAATTAGATTCCAGTGTTCTGTTGTCTGTAGGTGCGAGTTATATCTCTAGTAGATGGATATCATGGGAAGACAGGGCCTTTTTTCACTGAGCCCAAATCTAATCAATAAATAAAGTTGTTCCCAAATGGACACATCTACAGTACTTTATAAACCAGTAAGATCCCTGTTTTCTGAAGTATTAAGCTGTATAGACAAGCATCTGAAAGCTGTGGAAGGTACTCTGTACTGTGTGAAGTAAATTAACCTATATATCAGTCAGTGTCCAACCAGGAAAATAGGAACTACTCTTAAGTGTTTAAACACAAAAGGAATTTGATTTAGGGAATTGATTACACAGGTGATTGAAGCCCTCAGGAGTCAAGCAGATGGCAAAGCAACACCAAGAGCAGTAAATATCCGAAAGCAGACACCACCTTTAGGCTAGGAGGAAAGAGAGGGGCCGTTGGAATCATCTGGAGGTGTCTGGGTCACAGTGGGCTTGTCTGTTGGGAGCTGGACCACAGCAGTGATATAGGTGCTTTTTGTTGCCTGATGCAGAGTGGGAGGAGGAAAATACCCTGGTTTTCCTCTTCTTCCCTAATCTCCTCCCAATGTCTCCCATTGGCAAATTCAACCAGAAGCCAGTTGACAAAGATGTTTGTGAAATTGTATGTAGCCTGAGACTGACATACCTGTGATGCAGAGTGGAGCAGGGGAAAGCTGCAGAGAGGACCAGAAACAGGCCAAGGCCAGGCACAAGTCCACAGACATTAGGGTAAAGTGCAACGCATGCTGGCCTTGGAGAGGTAGGCAGTCCTGGGTTTGAATCCTGACTCTGTCATTTACTGGCACTCTGGCCTTGGGCAAGTCACTTGCCCTGAGCTTCAGTTTCCTTCTCTATAAAAAGGGGCAGGGGAAGGAATGTTTCTTGTTGGAAGCTCTGCCTAGGGGAGGCGGGTAGGTGATAAATTTCCCAATAATGATCCTTGGAGATGATCTAAGAAACTGAAAGTATAATGCATGACTGATTCATTCATTCCACAAACACTTATGGGAACTCACTATTTTCTGGAAATGATTTAAACATGGTCCCCACCCCGGAGGAGATGTTATGCTATCAAAAATGACACATGGTCAAAGAGGTGAGCCTCAGTGCATGACGGTATGGGAATGTTTGCAGAAGAGGGAGGCATGGCACATCTCTGCCTAGGGAAGTGGGAGAAGGATTCAGAGAGGAGATAATATTTGAGTTGTGTTTATAAATATGCGTAGGAGTTTGCCAGCTATAGGAAGAATCCTAGCAGGATTCATAGAGTTATGAAAGGACACAGGCATTAGGGAATGGGTGGGGCCTTGAGGAGCCCATGGTGCAGGTGGTGGTGGGAACAGGAGGGAGATGTGGCTAGACATGGAGGAGAAAGCCGTGCATCTAAGAAACTAATGTCTTTATTCAATGGGAAGGGAGACATTAGCAGAGACTTTAAATCAGTGAGTAAGCCACCATCTCTAACCTAGAATTTTATAAAGTGACACGTCTTCCCAGATAGTCTTACGGCCTTAGCCAAAGGGCTGATGTATGCATTTGCTTAAAGCAGGGGCATGTGTACATCTCATAAGACATTAAAAAGTATGAATCAGAAAAATGAGCACAGGGGTTTTCCCTTAATGTCAAATTCAGAATGGAAAGAGTCATTGACTTATCCTGCAGACACTGAAGGGCTCAAGGTAAATATTTAAAATGTTCTCCCTCTCATTTCCTCAAAGCCAAGAACATCAGAGATAGGATGATGATGCTTGTGGCTACGAAACAGGATCTCAAGGATTCTGATGAAATGTCTGCTGGCCTGAATCTGTCTGAATGCTGAAAAGGGCTTTGTTTTACCCTAACTGAAAGGAAAACACAAAATGATGGTATATGCTTTTCAGAGCCCTTTCACGTACATTATCTCACGTAAACTTTGTGGCAGTTGTATGGAGCAGATAGGGCCCATTTTATACTAGGAGGACTAAGAATCTTATACCTTCCTTAGGGTCTAAGAAGTCATACCCAAAGCTGTAACTGGATTTGCAGACTGATAAGCCAGTGCCTTCCCCACACCCAAGGGGCTTCTTGCCTACCTGTTTCCTTCCATATGCTAGGATGGCTTCTGTGAGGTCTTGAATTGTATGGAGCCTCCTCCTGGGACCTTTGGGGCCATTGGAGCCTTTTCTTCTCTCTTGGGGCATCCATGCTGATATGGCTAAACCTTCTGAATAGAGGATCAGGGCACCCTTTCTAGTGCTGAAAGTTTTAGGAAGAAAGAGGCTGCAGGAGTGGTCGTTGGCATTGTCCCCATCCTGAAGTTTTCTGAACAGTATATAATCTTCTGGAGACTTCCAGTTCAAGTAATCCTGCAATAAAGAGAAGCTGCCTTGATGGAGCTACTGTGAAAGACTTTTCCATAGCAAATACTTCTAAAGCAAGATGCTCGACATTTTTTTTAGTTACTGATTTTCTCTGAATTGTTTGTGTGGTGGCACACAACACAGTCACTCTTCTTAGCAACTGCTTTTCTCTTGATGTCTCAAAGTTACTAGAACCCAGGGCATGGTTCTATTTTACCAGATACAACTTTCAGGATAGCCATTCATGCCTGGAGGTCTAACTCAGGTAGAGTATAGATTACAGGCCAATTAAAGTTTCCTGGTATGCATGTAAGTAGTCATAATTATCAAGAGCAGCAGATAACTTTGAAATTGGATCTGGATAGCTGGCAGTGTAAATAGGAGAAAACCATTTCAACCCACCACCACATCAGCTGTACACAGGGAGAATTCTATACATTCCAGACGCTATGTAACATTACCTAATTTGGCTATTTAGGAGCCTATAAAGGGGTTATATATCTTGTAAGTAAGTAAATGCCATTGGTCATAGAGGTCCTTTGAAACTTTATATGCCTTTTAACACAGAAAAGGTCAAATATCATTACACGCTACCATGGCAATGGAAATCTCTGTATGTCCCTCAAAATTGCAAAGTGCCCCTGGTATATTTCTTATTCCTGGCAGGATTCAATGAAATAAAATTCCAGTACAACAAGGAAATTTTGCCACCTCTTTAAAATCTTCTAAAATGAGATTTTTTTGGTCTATATTAAATATGAGTCCTGTGGGTTGAATTCCAGAAAGTTCAAGGAAGCCATTGAAATGGTATGAACACACAGCGTTTTGACCACAGAGCACAACTTCTAAAAACCAAACAACCATTAGCTTGCCTAGAACCCAGGTGGAAATTCTGGTCTTGAACCAAACCATCTGAATTCCAGACAATCTGGAATCTCCATTGGTATCAGCAAAGATGGCTGTAAGTCAGTGTGCGAAAGAAAGAAAGAGGGTCCTGACAACTATCTTGGTGTGTCAAGAAAACCACATCATTGGCTTGCGTTTCATGAAGGAGGAGGATAGAGCCACCAGTGACCCTCCCAACCTCACTAGCGACACAAACCAAGACACACACGGTTCACTCCCAAACAGTAATATAGAGCATTCCTCTCCCACGCCCCAATTGTGCCTTTCTTCAGCTGTAAGACTCACCTCTGGTTCAAAATAGACTTCTAATTTCTGTTTGTTCTGGACCAACTTCCCGTGTCCCCGGCTCAGGAGAGAGAGTGTGAACATGTTTCCCCTCTGACCACCCCTTCTCAAGGGCAGTTCATCTTGGTTTTGAAGGCTGAAAACTGGTCACACCTCAGGATTTCCAAAGCTCAACAGCAAACCCAAGGAGACCACAAACACTGGCCTTTTATGAAATACATTTTTCCTTCTTACAGCAGCTTCTTAATAACAACCAGCCACACAGTTTAGACAGTGTGTGTCTTTGTGGAGAAGAAAAATAAACTGCATACCCAGGCTCCTCAAGCCCTGACTGCCTCCTCTCTGGGCAATCTCTCTCTCCCCGCTTCACCTGAGTTCTTGTTGTCCCTCGGTCCCGGTTGCTCTGTTACCGGCTGTGTGCATCTACAGATCTGGGCCACAGCACCATCCTTCTCATTGTGAGCGGAGGTTGTTTCCCAGTTGCTATGGCAGCAGAGGGAAAGGAAGTCCCTTAAACCAACTCAGCCAAGGCAGAGATGGCTGAGGACAGTGTCCATTCACTGGGTGGGGGTGGGGGTGTCAATGGACAAAGCAGGGACTGGGCTCAGGTTGCAAGTCCTGCTTGTGTGAGGTGGAGGCCATATTGGGGTGTTTTTAGAAAGCGTCTCTTCCTTTCTCCTGATATGTGAGCCTGTCACTGTCAACTAACCATTAACAGACTCCAGGATTTATCTAAAGTCACTGCAAGCCACCTCCTTGGCTCAGCGCCAGCATCCCCACGACTGGGCGTGAGGCCTCATTGTGTAGCTGATGCTTTGCATGAGTGAGTGGGAGATGCTGGGAGTCTCCACTTTCCCCTGCATGCCTGGTTTGGAACTGGGCAACTCAGCCTTTGCCCTTTTATCATGGCAGTGGAGGCTCATTCGCTATCTGTGGCAAAAGTGTCTTGCTTTGTAAACCTATATCTTGCTCTTACTCTGTAATCCTATCTTTCTCTTCCTCTATAAACTTTGTTTCATGTTTGTCTTAAAAAAAAAAGGAAGGAAGGAAGAAACAAACAAACAAACAAACAAACTGGACCCCCCTCATTCCCAGAGGGGCTACTTTGGAAATGTGAGCGAGGAGCATTTTGACTGTTGCAATGATTAGGGGCCACTGCTGGCATTTAGCAAGCAGAGGCCTCAGATGCTAACTTCAGCTGTGAAACAGACTGTCCTACATAAGGAGGAATTGTCCCACAGGAATGCTAGTAGCGCCCCCTTTGAGGTTATCATCTGGAACGCTTCGTTCTCTTTTATGGTGACGCTGTGAGGAGCGCAGAACAGGAGGGAAGAGCGTCAGGGACCAAAAGGGGAGACCCCGCTGGTGCTGCAGGGCCCTGCTTTGGCCTGGGAAAGTAAGCTGCCCTGTCATCTGTCAGCGATACTACTCTGGCAGGCTTGTGGGAGTGTCCCCTGCTGGTCGATGTGAAGAATTACAGCAGGCCTCCCGCCTGCTTAGCTTTAAGAGAGCTCTATGGCCCTTCCCCTGAGACAGGCTCCGGGACTTTCATGTTTGATAAACTGGGTTTGTCATGGAGACTCAAGGCAGTGAATGCAGAGACTCAAAGCTGAATTTAGTCAAAATCACAATAAGATACCACTTTGTACATAATCGGTGGCTATTTAAACAAACAGAAAATAACAATTGTTGGGTGGCGCCTGTGGCTCATCGAGTAGGGCTCGGGCCCATATACCAAAGCTGGTGGGTTCAAACCTGGCCTCGGCCGAACTGCAAAACAGAAAAATAGCTGGGCGTTGTGGCGGGCACCTGTAATCCCAGCCACTTGGGAGGCTGAGGCAGGCGAATCGCCTAAGCCCAGGAGCTGGAGGCTGCTGTGAGCTGTGTGACAGCACGGCACTCTACAGAGGGTGATAAAGAAGTGAGATTCTGTCTCTATTAAAAAAAAAAAAGCAATTGTTGAGGATATGGAGGAATGGGAAGCTTTGTACACCGTTGGTGGGAGTGTAAAATGGGGAAGCCCCTGTAGAAAATGGTATGGCGGTTTCAAAAATAGTTGAACAGACTTACTATATTATGTAGTTATTCCACGTCTGGCTACATACCTAAAAGAAGTGAAAGCAGCATCTCAAAGAGGTATCTGTACACTCGTAATCAGAGCAGCACTATTCCCAAGAACAAGAATGTGGAAGCCACCCGATTGGCCATCAGCAGATGAGTGATAAGCAAGATGTGTCGTACACCATACAATGCAGGATGATGTAGCCTTAAAAAGGAAGAAAATTTGAGCACATGCTACAACATGGATGAACCTTGAAGACATTATGCTGAGTGAAATAAGCCGATCGTAAAAGCACAAATATTGTACAATGCTATTTACATGAGGTACCCAGGGTGGTCAAATTCACAGAGGCAGAAAATAGAAGGGTCACAGAGAGAAACGGAAAGTCAGTGTTTAATGGGGACGGTGAGACAGTTTGGGAAGAGGAAAAGCTCTGGACATGGATTCACAATAATGTGAATGCAGGGGAACAATAATCATAAAAATGGTTAAAATGGTAAATGTATGTTATGTCTATTTAACCATAATTAAAACAAATATTTTTCCAAATGTATAGCAAAAGCCCCCCGAATGTAAAGTTAGCACTTTATTACCTGAATGTGGATTGGCCAGCATCATTGTGGAGTGGCCCCCACACAGCGGGTGAGACGAAACCCTGTGAAGCAGGGCTCCAAATGCAAGAGACTCATGGTACAGTTGTTCCTTGGCCACCCCTTCAAAGTACACAAAGATGCTTCAACAACACTTCGCTGAGACCCAAGCCTGGGGCTCAAGGGTTGGGTCTCAGTACCTGAGAGACCGGGTGGCAGCTGTGTTAATGGAGAGGAGATAATGCAGTGATCTAGGAGAAGGGTGTGTGTGCCAGAGCGGGGCATGACAGTGGTGGGCTATGAAGACCGAGGAAGACGAAGGACAGTAGAGGTAGACTTTAAACAGCAGGAGTTTGCTGGGAAGATGAAAGAGGATATGACAGGAGGCAAGGACAGGAAAGGCTCAGGTCTCTTAGGAAGAGGCAATTTCTCTGGTGTGGCCAAAGCTGCAGGTCATGTGGACAGAGAGACAAAAGAGCTATATCCACACTCCCCAGGCATTTGGATTTTAATTCTTCAGGCAGGTTTGTAAAAGCAGGATGGACATTCTGGGAGGCCAAGGCGAGTGGACTGCCTGAGCTCAGGAGTTCAAGACCAGCCTGTGCAAGAGCAAGATCAGGTCTCTAAAAATAGCCGGGCGTTGTGGCAGGCACCTGCAGTCCCAGCTACTGAGGAGGCCGAGGCAAAAGGATCGTTGAGCCCAAGAGTTTGAGGTTGCTGTGAGCTGATTCCACGGCGTTCTTCCGAGGGTAAAAAAAGTAAATGAATAAAGCAGGATGGAGATGTGATTCCACGTGGCCTTTTAGACAGATAACTTGAGAAGTGTAGAAAAGATGGCTAGAAGGAGGGATGCTTTTCTCATAAGCCTTTGGGGGAACTTTCAGGACTTGCACTCCAGGCCAGTCTTCCTTGGGATTTGAATGATCTTGTCAAATAAGTCAGGAATAATCACTTGAGAAATGGCCTTTGAGTGAGACATACAAAGCCAAACTCAATATCAGTTGCAATGAAATATAAATCTTTACTATTTTATTTTATTGTTTTTTGAGACAGAGTCACTATGTCACCCTAGGTAGAGTGCCATGGTGTCACAGTTCACAGCAATCTCAAACTCTTGGGTTTAAGTGATTCTCTTACCTCAGCCTCCCAAGTAGCTGGGACCACAGGTGCCCACCACAATGCCTGGCTATTTTTTTGTTGCAATGGGATCTTGTCCAAATTTGATCCTAATTTCAGCTTTTGGGGGAAATAACGCTATGCCACTTCTGTAACAGGATAGTGGGAACTGTCCATAAGAAGCTCTGTTATTATTCATCATTATTGATTTTAGCTGGCCCAGGCTGGGTTCGAACCTGTCAGCCTCAGTGTATGTGTCGGGTGCCCTACCCACTGAGCTACAGGCACCACCCAGTTTTTAAAAATGCTGTTGCCCAAGAGAGTAAAGTAGCAGAGGAGCTTGATAGGGCCCTTGGGAACCAAATAAGAACCATTATTGTTAGCCAAGGGATTACTCCAAGCTTCTCCAGTGGAAAGACTTTCCCTGAATATACCTGACTTTGAAATGTTCACTCATCCATAAGTAGTGAATTGGGGCCCCAAGAAGTGCTCTTTCTGAGCCTAGGTTGAATAAACATCTCACCTAGGATGATACCCAGGTGTTCATTTGGCTCTCCCACAGCTGTGGCAAGGCCACCAGGCCCCTCTGGGGTTGTAATCTGTAAGCAGCCACACCACAGCCCAGAGTGGGCCTCTCCTAAACCATCATGCTTACATCAATGTTGTTTAATGTGGACAATGAACAGATCCACAGATCAATTAATAGACATTTAAAAGCATTTACTCAGTCTCCACCACGGTTTATAGAAAGTGCATTTAGAGAACAATCGAGGTTATTGCCACTCAAGAGTGCTTGGGGGTCCCAGATGAAAGGCCTTTGTACCTGGAAAGCATTTATAACTCAAGAAGAACCCGTCCACACCCATGACATACAACAGCAACACCATCTCCTGGCGTGCCTGACCTGTCAGGCCATGCAAGGTGTCTGTTTGAATTGCACTGTAAATTCTATAGGGTGGAGACTTTGTTTTTATGGTTTGTAAAGCATCATGAATAGATAGGCACCCTGTAAATAAATAGAAACCACCAAAACAAAGAAAATAGATGCTATAAAATGGCCATGTTCTTAGTGTGTTCAGGAATTCATCCTGTGCTCAAAGTGCTCAGGATAAATGAATGTCGCTCTGGAGAAGGCCTATGATAGTGTCGGAATCATTTCCCTTTGAAAAGAAGTATAATAGTACTTTCTAGTAATTTTATTCATTTTCAGGGCTAGCATACAAGAAAGGTCATTGGTGTTGCCCTTGTTAACCAAAGAGGAAAGATCAGCGCACAGAGACATGAAATCTTTTCCACAGAGCCATGAAGCAAACCAGAAGTGAAATGGGATCTCGTCCAAATTTGATCCTAATTTCAGCTTTTGGAGGAATTAACTCCACGTCACTTCTGTAACAGGGTATTGGGAACTAGCCATAAGAAGCTCCACTGTAGAGTGGCGCCTGTGGCTCAAATGAGTAGGGCGCCGGCCCCATATGCCAGAGGTGGCGGGTTCAAACCCAGCCCTGGCCAAAAAACAAAAAGAAGCTCCACCATGTCTCATATCTGCCTGTCAGGAAGTGACTGTGACCGAGGCCACCACAGCATCCTCTTCAGCCTCGAAGCTGGCAACTGGACGCTGGACTGCCTCCAAACATCCAGCTCTCTCTGACCTGGCTTCTCATTACTTTATCTTGCACATCTAGTCACAATACAGTCTAGGAAATAACATTCTCAGCTTTTTAAGCCCTTGTACTAGAGGGAAGGTGGAGTAAAGGTTGATAGAGCCATCCACAGCTACCTGCCACAAGAATCAAAGACAAGGTGCATGAAAAAGTCAAAACAAAGACTTTCAACAATGTGACAGGCAGCACTGCTTTGCATTATTATGGCTCTTTCCAATTGCTTGTGTTTTATGTCCTCAACTCCACTTTAAGTCTTTGGAAGAAAGGGACTGCACTTTATAATCCTTAGTACCTTCCATAGCAACCCTTGCATATTATAGCAGCTGAATGAATATTTGTTGTTTGTTTTTCAACATGTCCAAAAGGATGTGTAATTATCTTTGAGCCAGTATAAAGACATATGAAAGAAGAAAATTAGGTCAAAACTTGTTTTAAGCTAGGCATGGTGGCTCACGCCTGTAATGCTACCACTTTGGGAAGCTGAAGTAGAAGGATTACTTGAGCCCCAGGAGGTTGGGACAAGCCCAGGCAAAATACCAAGAATTTGTTTCTTCATAAAATTTTTATTATTTACTTATTTTATTTATTTTTTTATTTTGAGACAGAGTCTCACTATGTTGCCCTTGGTAGAGTGCCATGGCATCATAGCTCACAGTAACCTCAAACTCTTGGGCATAAGTGATTCTCTTGCCTCAGCCTCCCCACTAGCTGGGACTACAGGCTCCCACCACAACGTCTGCCTATTTTTTTTTGCAGTTTTCTTTTTTTTTTGCCGGGGCTGGGTTTGAACCTGCCACCTCCGGTATATGGGGCTGGCACCCTACTCCTTTGAGCCACAGGCACTGCCCTGACATCTGCCTATTTTTGTTGTTGTTGTTGAAATTGTCATGTCGTTTAGCAGGTCTAGGCCAGGCTCCATCCTGCCAGCCTCGGTGTATGTGGCCGGTGCCCTACCCGGTGAGCTACGGGTGCCACCCTATTTATTTATTTTTGAGACAGAGTCTCACATTGTTGCCCTCAGTAGAGTGCCTTGGCTAGCAGCCTCAAACTCTTGGGTTTAAGCAATCCTCTTGCCTGAGCCTCCTGAGTAGCTGGGACTACAGGTACCCACCCAATGCCCAGCTAGTTTTTTAGAGACAGTCTTGTTCTTGCTTGGGCTGGTCTTGAACTAGTGAGCTCAAGTGAGCCACCCACCTCGGCCTCCCAGAGTGCTGGGATTATAGGCGTGAGCCACCGTGCCTGGCCTTCCATAGCATTTTTTAAAATTAGCCAGGCATGGTAGTATGTGCCCTTAGTCCTAGCTACTTGGGAGGCTGAGGCGGGAGGGTCACTTGAGCCCAGGAGTTTGAGGTTGCCATGAGCTGGTAACACCACTCACTCTAGCCCAGGCAACAGAGTGAAACCCTGTCTCAAACCAGGTGCTGGAGCTGAACCAAGTGGGGCGGGACATGAGCAGCACTCTCTGCAGAGCCTCCGGCCCCTGGGCGGCCCTCGCCTGTGCCTGCCTCTGACGCCAACCCACTCTAAAGCTGGTGTCCCTGGGAGTTGTCAGTCAGGCAGGGAGAACATCTGTGAAATGGCACGCTCCAGTGGGGGCTACTGACAGCAGGGTGGCTTGGCTTTTCAGATTTTATGATAATCTTTCTCTTCCCTCACTGTCTAGACGTGGCTAGGTGCACAAAGGGTTAACAGGCCTTGAAGGACTCAGCTGCCAAGTACACTTAATGCTCAGTCCAGCACTCCTGGCTTGTATTCTTAGGCTGCTGGAGCAGCCTGTTCATGGCATCTGGTTTCCTGGCAACAGCTTTCATTGGCTCAATCAAAGCCTTTTCTTCTTAAGAAAGCTCCTACTGAGGCACCCACCACCACTATGAACCACATCTTAACTCAGGGTTTAGGATGCAGCTGGTATGAAAAACAGCATTTGTGGATGTGAGAAGAGAAAGCGATGACCAGGTTAAGTACACCTGTCCCGTGGTGAACCTTGTTTTCTATGGCACCAAGTGGAACTTACCTGCTTTTCCACTGGGACAGAGAGAATGCCTGGGCCAGAAATTTTCCCAGAGCTGGAGTTCTTTGTTCGGCAAAAATCCACGAGCCTCTGTGATTCATGACTAGCTGTTTACTGGTCTGATCTGTGATATAACTGCAGGCTCTGTGCCCTGACAAGGGGCGTTGCTGAGCTGAGGGAGTTCAGACAACGAAATCCATATTGTGGAAGGCTTGTCCCCAGCCAGCAACAAGCTGGGGAAAGAAGTCTGCCTCCGTTCGAACCTGCAGAGTCTGGCAGCTGCTTTACCCTTCCCCAAGAAGCCTTTGCAGCTCTGTATTTGCTAAGTAAAAAACAGTAAAAAGTAGCTCTTCCTGCAGCATTTGGAAAAAGAAGAAAAGTTGACTAAATTCTCTAACTAACAAACATGCGAATTCTTATGGGAGATTCTTCGATCTTACTGAGCATAGCTTTGAGTATTTTTGTTTTGTATAGGGAACAAATAAAATGAAAAGCCACAAAGAAGAATTGAGGAAGAGGCAAGCTGTTCTCACTTCTGGTTCACTTGTGTCAATCCATTTAATTCATTTTGTTTTTTTTTTTAAAACCAAATTTCATGTCATGCACTTATACTCACTGAAATCCAAGCACATAGCATATTCAGGAAATAAAAGTGTTCCAAATCCATGGTAATATTTATGAACACCGTTGGCTTTTGGCCTGGCCATCACTCTAGCATTTGTGCTGCTCTAACCTTCCGGTTCCTTCTGAAAACAGTCATCTTACTCATGATGGTGAGATGGAACGAGAGAGTTGACAATTCAAAGAGACGGGATTTGTGACAGCTGTGTTTGGGAGTGAAAAGTGAGGCGCGGAAGTGAGCAAAGGTCTTTTCCTTCTGGGTGTGCATGAATGGCTCCCTGTGTCTGATCCACTTGCCTATCTGTAGCTTAGCAGGGTAAGGGCTCTTGGCGGTGCTACGTCATATGTTGTTAAAATATGTTAGGGAGGGCACCTAACAAAACAACATGTGTTTGAGAACTATTTGGGAACCAGGCTAGTCTGTTCCTTATTAGATGTGTAATGGGCAAGTTCTTAATCCCTCTGAGACTCAGTTTCCTCATCTGGGAAATGGGGATAATAGCACCTTTTATTCAGGGATGTTTTGAGGACTAGGAGAAATGAAGGATCTTGGCTCTACCTTCCTAGATTCTGAAAAAATTGCCCTGGAATCGGGTCCTGGCACTGATAATTTTTAGAAACTCCCCAGGTGACTATAGTACTCAGACAGCCTTTAGAACCACATATACTGCACATGGACGCTGAGGAATTCCTCAGATATTATGGATTCTTGGGGATGGAGACAAGAAGGAGAAAGTATTTACAGAAACAAATTTCCTTTACTTCTTTCTCAGATCCAAGAGTTATGTAGGTTGGAATGGAGGTGTAGTCCACTGCAGTGGAAATAGTCTCTTCCCCCAGATAGGTCTAATAGATTTTTCATTAAAAAAGAAAAAAGTGGGCTCGGCGCCTGTGGCTCAGTGAGTAGGGCGCCGGTCCCATATACTGAGGATGGTTCAAACCTGGCCCCGGCCAAACTACAACAAGAGAATAGCCGGGTGTTGTGGTGGGCGCCTGTAGTCCCAGCTACTTGGGAGGCTGAGGCAAGAGAATCACCTAAGCCCAGGAGTTGGAGGTTGCTGTGAGCTGTAATGCCCCAGCACTCTACCGAGGGCGATAAAGTGAAACTGTCTCTACCAAAAAAAAAAAAAAGAAAGAAAGAAAGAAAAGAAAAAGGTGGGGGCGGCATCAGTGGCTCAATGAGTAGGGCACCAGCCCCATATATTGAGAGTGCCAGGTTCAAACCTGGCCCTGGCCAAACTGCAACAACAAGAACAAAAAAAAATAGCTGGGCGTTATGGCAGGCGCTTGTAGTCTCAGCTACTCCAGAGGCTGAGGCAAGAGAATCTCCTAAGCCCAAGAGCTGGAAGTTGCCGTGAGCTGTGACGACACAACACTCTACCGAGGGTGACAAAGTAAGACTCGGTCTCTAAAAAAAAAGGAAAAAAGAAAAAAGTATCAAACACCTTCTATATAAATGTTTGGTGAGAGATTAAATAGTCCAAGAGAGATAAATAGATAAATAACATAATCCCTAGCCTCCTGAAGCTCACAGGCTAGCAAGGGAAATAAGACATGCTATATTAAACTTATATGATACTGGGTTTGACATAATTAAATAGTTAACATGCCAAGCTGTTTTTTCCTGGGGGAGGTATAATAATATGACATAGGAAATTTCAAGACACTATGAATGGGGGACTTATTTTCAGCTAGGACTCTAAAAAGGAGATGATTCTTATTTTTTCCTACAGAGGATGACACAAAAACCAAGAGAATAAAGGCAGAGAACCCTTAGAGCACTAAACTTTATATCGCACTGTCATTTTTCATTAGTTAATAAAACAGACAGCAAACAGTGTAGGGTATATTTTTTAAGGAAGAAAAACTTTTGAATACATCAATTGAAAGATGAGTGATACTTAAATGCTGTAAAGAGAATAAATATGTAGACAAAGACAGAAATTTCTATGTTTGGAAACAAGGTGGAATAGGCCAAAGCACTTTGGGACACTGGGTCTTGAAATCCCAAACCTGCAAGAAAATTCCAAGTTGATCCCCTAACTGTTCTCTGGGCCACACTGCTGTGAGTTTTTACCAATTCTTTGGAGTGGGGGAGGAGACTGGTATTAGAACCCCTCCAGTGTTCTTGGGCATTAAATTCTGTACAAGAATATAACATAGGGGACAGCGATAGGGTTCCTATAATATTATGTCCCAAATCCAATTTGTTGGTAGTGGCTATCTAGAACACTTGATTGGGAATAATTCTAGAGTCTTGGCCTAGTCAAAAAGGGTTATGGGATTAATCACCCTATAGTCCCTGGGTGATTATAGTGAAGTTTTCCATAGGTAAGGGAGGGAGAGTGAGTTGTGGTCTTTATGCTAGGCTATGCCAGCTTGATGTTGTAAGCTGTATAGAATTCTCATTAAAGGATGAGGATTTAATCATTCTCAGAATTATTTTTGGCATGAATCTAAAGTCAAAAGTTAAACCACTATTCCATTTACTACATTAATCCTAGTTCATCAATTCCAAGATGCCATATATTTTAAGTACACTACTAATTTATTAATAGATTTTCTCGGAAAAAGAATATAATAAATATGAACACTAAAAATAATCTTTATTCATATATTCTTTTTTAGCACTTCATCCAGTGTTTGAGAATAAACCTCTTTCAAATTTAGTCTTTGGATTCTTCTGAATCTTTGTGGCCACCGGCAGTTGTGTACGGCATCTGTGATAGGGATTCTCTGTTTTTCACCCCCTGGACCAGTGATCTGACCTCCTTACCAAATCTTGGCCAACCAGTCTAAGTTTTAGCCATTGTGGAATACCAGGGTTTCATTTGTATTTCCTGTTTGGTTAACTCTTAGTTTTGTTCTTCCCTTAATTAGATTATTCCTTTCTAGAAGGCAAATAGCTTCTTTGAAAGTCACTCCGAAGGTCCTAAAAGATTTTTGGCACCTGAGGGTGACTTTGTAATGAATGACTTGATCATACGGAACTCCCTTAACTTTGAAACTTCTGCTCTTTCTCCTGGGATATTATCTGTCAGTTTTTATTGTGTCTGATTACCATGCCCATCCTCTTCCTGTGTCCTCGGAAGTGCTTGGCTGCTGTTTTGCTGGAAGACTTGAAAGTGCAGTCATGCCTTCAGCAATAAATATTTGCTTCACTTATTGTAAATATGCCTGGCTAAGTTCTCCCATGGGCAGAGATGAACAACGCTCTCTCAACTTCCCCTCCTGCCAGCAGGAGGCAAATCTCTTTTGACATAAATTATAAGCCACATTCCCATTTTAGAAATGTAAAAAATGTGAACAAATAAAAGAGTCTAAGAATAAAAGAAATAAAGCAGATATCTAAATGAGTCAAACCCAGGTGAAAATTTCAGCACCTAGAGTAAGCCAATGAGGTAAGAGATCCTACCTCAGTCCCCTCATGCTTGGTGCCCGTAGCATAGTGGTTACCGCGGCCAGCCACATACACCAAAACCGGCAGGTTCGAACCCGGCCCTGGCCAGCTAAACAACAATGACAACTGCAACAAAAAATAGCCCGGTGTTGTGGCGGGCGCCTGCAGTCCCAGCTACTTGGGAGGCTGAGATGAGAGAATTGCTTAAGCCCAAGAGTTTGGAGTTGCTATGAGCTGGGACACGATGGCACTCTACCAGGTGTGACATAGTGAGACTCTGTGTCAAATAAAAAAAAAAAGAGTGGTTTTTAAAGAGTTTAATTGTACGTGGGTGTGCTACCTTTAACTTACACACAATACAAAGTAGAAAGGAATACAAGATAGAACGTGTTAAATTGTGTAAGAGAGGGATGCTAAAATTGCTCTTCCTAGAGCTTTCTTCAAGAGGGAGAGGGTATTTCAGCTTGTATAAATCAGGGCAGGGGGGCAGCACCTGTGGCTCAGTCAATAGGGCACCGGCCCCATATGCCGAGGGTGGCAGGGTGGCGGGTTCAAACCTGGCCCCATCCGAAATGCAACAAAAAAATAGCTGGGCATTGTGGCAGGCGCCTGTAGTCCCAGCTACTTGGGAGGCTGAGGCAAGAGAATTGCCTAAACCCAGGAGTTGGAGGTTGCTGTGAGCTATGATTCCATAGCACTCTACTGAGAGCGATAAAGTGAGACTCTGTCTCTACCAAAAAATAAATAAATAAATAAATAAATAAATAAATAAATAAATAAATAAATAATAAATCAGGGCAGGGGAGCTGCTGGCTTTCAAGTGGATGTTGAAGAAACAGGTAATAAATAGGGCCCTGTAAGAGGAGAGGCAGATGTGGTGGCCCTGTAAAAGCACCTCTCAGACACCTAATTTTAAGGGGCATGATTGACTAAGGGCCCCTGAAAAAGCACCTCTCAGATGCCCAACTTTTTTTTTTTTTTTTTTTTTGCAGTTTTTGGCCGGGGCCGGGTTTGAACGTGCCACCTTTGGTATATGGGACCAGCGCCCTACTCCTTTGAGCCACAGGCACCGCCCTCAGATGCCCAACTTTAAAGGGCACGATTGACCGAGGGCCCCAGTTGCTGGACTCTGAAATTCATCACCACATTTGCACTGAGGCCAAGCCACCCGTAGGCAGCTCACCTCTGACTATGCTACACTGAGCCGGCTTGATTTTGGAAACTCTGCAGATGTGAGACTCCTCTGAGGGTGATTTTGGTTCAAGGAGTCCCATCATCTTCATGGAACTTTGTAGAACTGCACAGCAGTCCAAGCCCTTCCATCAACCTTCCTTCCTTCTCCCTCCCCTTCACACAAGCCAGACCTGTGCCCAGTCTGACAGTTCTCCTGGCTCCCTTCCCATTTTCCCTAACAGGTGTTTTCCCAAATAAATCCCTTGTACATCTAATCCTGTCTTGGCTTCTGCTTCTTGGAGGTCCTTGCCAGACACACAATCCTTGTGGAGATGCCAGGTAGGTATCCCAGTGCATTCCAAATCTACAGTTTCCTTTGCTTTATTCTTTCCTACCTCTTTCTCAATAATCATTATTTTTCACAAGCTGGCTATATTCAATAGACTCCAGAATAGGGGGCATTTTAGGCAGTAAGCAGGCTCAGTGTCCTTGTTGTTTCTGTATCTGGGGCCCCACAACACAGCCACTAATGGCACCTGGGGGCTACATTTAGCAGCCTGTGGACATAATGAGAGTTTAACTTCTTTTCAGTTTCAATTGTAATTCTCAGGAAAAAGCTCAACTTAGTCCAGCTTGGGTCAGCCACCTGCCCTTACATTATTAGTCAGCTGAGGCTGAGGAAGGAACCAGGAGGCCGAGCCCAGAGGGGTCTGTGTGTGTGCCGTCTGGAGGAGGCAGGAAGGAGAGCTGGTGAGACGATCACCTCGTCTTTACCCTACACAGAGTGTGTTTGTAGTGATACCACTGTTTAGCCATATCCAGGCACCCAGACCTCCTTCTTCTGCAGAGAGGAAGGAAGAGACAGGATGGGGGTGAATTCACATTGGGTGGCATAGGTCTTAGATTTGATTCAGGTGGGTTTTCAGAGCTTCAGCAAGGGCTCCCTCAGGGCCTGAAACCCAAAGTTACTAGAAACCCTCTCCCACCCCCAGATATGCCGGGTTGTGCCATCAGGTATGCTCCTGACCAGAAGGACTCTGGACGGCATATCCGTAGCGTCAGGAGACCTGGGTTCTTGTCTCGGTTCTGTCTTTAGCTAGCTGCATGGCACTTCATCTCCACTGAAATTTCTTCAGCTCTTCAAGAGGGGAATTAGACACGCGAAGGTGGCTACCGACTCAGAGACCCTGTGATTCAGTGCCTCATCAGGCCACAAGGAATCTGCGGCGTTTGCTCATACTACCTTCTCGCTTGGAACTAAGTTCTCCCTCCTGGCCTCCTTTTCTCCCATTTTCTCATGCTTCCTTTCTACTTTCTCCCTCTTTCCCAACAAACTATTGAACAACTGATATGTGTCAGGCCCTGTGTTATGATTTAGACACAAAATACGAACAAAACCCTCTCTCAGCTCTCAGTGAACTCAGCGTCCACGGCGGTAGCTGACATGTAACCGGATAATTAAAATGCTACAGGATAATGTGAGGTCACAAACAAGGATATGTCTGTGACTAAGTACTTCTTTCTTGTGCCAATCATGAAGTTGTTCTTTCTGTTGGAAGTGGCATCTCCCAGTTCTTCTTGGAAGAATACATTGATACAATTAATTTGGGTTGTTAAAGTCATTCTGTCAAGAAAAATAAAATGAATTTTGGATCTAGTGCGTTCATTCACTTAACAATTTTTTTTCTTAACATTTGGAGTGTGCCAGACTTTGTGCTAAGAGCCCTGATGGGATGACAGACAAAGAAACAAACAAACAAAAATGCACAGTGACACATTACAGTAAGTTTCAAAAAGGAATTGAATAGAGGACTTGGAGAATGATGGAGATGGGGAGGTACCTAATTAGATAGTGGAGAAGGAAACATGTCGGCTGAGACCCATAGCAGGGAGGGTGGGAAGAGCATTCTCAGGCTGAGGCCGTGAGGCAAGGAGGCCAGTTTGTTCTGGGACTACTTGCCAAGGGGAAGGGAGATTAGAAGGGGGACAGGGGGACGGGTGTAAGAGGTGGGAGGGAGCAGGTCGGGGCCAGATCATGTGCAGACTTGTGAGTAAGGGGCTCACGTTGGGAAGCCCTTGAAGGTTCAGAAGCAGCAGAATGAGTTGTTGGCTTTGTTCTTTAGGAAGGTGGTTCTGCCTATCAGGCATGTTACATCTTCTCCTGATGGAAGTGTCACCCACTGGTATACTCACTCAGGATGCGTTTTCTGGGTGTTTGGCAGAATCTAAGAGAACAAGAGGAGGGGAGAGAAGAAACTCTTCACTCATCTGGCCTCAGCCTAGTCCAGCCTGTCCCTTATCTTAAGTGAATTGCAGATTGACACATGAGGGTCGCTTTCCTTTCCGCTCTGGCCAATGGCTCTCCATTTTCTGAAAAGGTAAAAGCAAAACAGGATAAAAGAAGAAACTGTGATATAGATGCACATTCCCTTTCAGAGAGGGAGCTGTAGGAAATAGAGAATGATTTAGAGAGCAATGTATCATATGACCTCTTGTGCAGGACAATTGGCTACCACTGCTGTCCCATCTGGCTCGGCCAACCCATGCGGGCTTTGGGGAGTACTCAGGGATGGCAGTGGACAGACTGTGGATTCTGGAGTCAAGTTTAAGTTCAAATACTGGCTAACTTTGTCATATAATCCTGGAGTGGTTACTTAACCTCTTTGAACCTCTTTTTCCATATTTGTAAATTTGGAATAATACCATTAACCTTGCAAGGTTGTTGCAAGGATTAACTGAGGTAATATGTGCCATGGATGTAAATGGTAGCTGTTATGAGTATATATGTGTGTGTTTATATATATATATATAGAGAGAGAGAGAGAGAGAGAGAGAGAAGAAAGAGAGAAATCTTTAAGATCTCCTTTATTAAGCCTTCAGAAACAAACCAGGCTTCTAAATTTTCACTTTTTTCCACAGTCTCTCTCTACCTTCCTTCTCACCTAAAACTCCCTCTGAGGAAAATGTCAACTTACTAGCGCTTAGAGCAGTGAGGAACTTCAAAACACGCCTCTGCTTTCAAGTGGCTTATGGATTATTTTTATTTTTCACCTTATTAAATTCCTATGGAACGCACTCATTTTTAGCAGGTAGCCAGCAGCACTGCTTCTGGGAATTGGGGAGCCTGGGAAGGGAAATGTCTAATCTCCCTCCTTCATCTCAGCTCCATTCAGGTTGACTTAATATTGGTTTCTAAATCATCACTGCCATTGGCTTTTGTGGTCGCAGTCTTTGGTGCCTTTAGTGCTTTGAGCATGAGGGAAGTAGGATTTCCGAAGTGCCTTCCCTTATCTTGCTGGCTCATCTCACCGGCAGGCTCCTCGCCCAGCCCTCGG
Source organism: Arctocebus calabarensis (assembly GCA_963573935.1). Taxonomy (NCBI): domain Eukaryota; kingdom Metazoa; phylum Chordata; class Mammalia; order Primates; family Lorisidae; genus Arctocebus; species Arctocebus calabarensis. The sequence goes on from CAUYON010036263.1 coordinate 45,340, forward strand.
CACAGCTATGGTGACTACCGCCTGGCGAGGCTGCCTGTGAAAGCTGGTGTTCTGTTGGTAACAAACTCAAGCCTCAGCAGCCAGCTGAATTGGGTTGCAATGGAAAGTAGATTCCAAAGCTGCCCCTGGAATGTGAATTTTTCCTGGAAACTTTCCACGCTGCCTCTTAAAGAACAGCAGGCATCACACCAGGAGTCAATTAAAGGAACCCAAATTATTGTCATTCCAATAAACGATCTCTTTTCCTTTTCAAATAAACTTGTTAGGATGGCCTCAAAGCAGGTCTAATTACACCATCAGATTGCATGAATCTGATTAGAAGTTTTTCCTCTACTTTAATTATTTTTCTCTTGTGATCAGAGCTATTTTTAGTAAATGCTAAATATGTATTTAAATAACTTCAATGTATATCTTTTCTAAAACCTACTGGGTTCTCTTTCATTCATCCTACTCCTTTTGGGGGGGGGTTAGGGTTTTTAGTTTTGTTGGTTTTTTTGTGTGTGTGTGGAGACAGAGTCTCACTCTATTGCACTCGGTGAGTGCTGTGGAGTCACAGCTCACAGCAACCTCCAGCTCTTGGGCTCAAGCGATTCTCTTGCCTCAGCCTCCCAAGTAGCTGGGACTACAGGCACCCCCTACAGCGGCCAGCTAATTTTTGATGCAGTTCAGCCGGGGCCGGGTTTGAACCCGCAGCCCTCGGTATATGGGGTCAGCGCCCTACTCACTGAGCCACAGGCGCCGCCCATGAGGCATGAATGTTTCTAGAACACAGACTTGTCCCGGCTGCAGCAGGGACAACTCCCCTCCTTCTCTCTGTCTCTCAACTCCTCCTCTCAGTCTTGGGTGAGACTGAGACTTGTCATTGGAGGAGTCATGAGCATGCCTGTGCAGAGCCTGCTGCTACCTGATGACTGAGGTAAGAACAAGTTAGGATTTATGTTTTTTTGAAGTGAGGAGTTCTATTATTTTTTTTATTTTGCAGTTAGTAGGGCCTTTTTTTGCAGTTAAGGGGGGGCCTTTTTTTTTTTGAAGTTAGGAGGTCTTATTTATTTATTTATTGCAGATAGGGGATGCCTTTTTTTTTTCATTTTAAATATTGTATTTGTATTTGTTCCCTTTTTCTTTTTGTATTTTTTGGCTGGGGCTGGGTTTGAACCCACCACCTCTGGTATATGGGGCTGGCGCCCTACTCCTTGGAGCCACAGGCACTGCCCCCATTTTGTTTTTTGACTTCAAAATAAAATATGTGCAGTGTGCATAGGAATTTGTTCATAGTTGTTTTTTTTCAAACTATAGTCCAGCCCTCAAAAAGTCCGAGGGACAGTGAACTCGCCCCCTATTTAAAAAGTTTGAGGACCCCTGCCATGGTTAGCGTTCAAAAAAATCTTTTCAAAAGGTCATTCTTCTGCCTGGAAAGTATGACTGGTGATATTTGGCGAAAATAGTTTGACCAGATGCAGAGCACTTGCTAATGTCATATGTCAGATACCTTCCATGTGCATGAGGAATGGGCAATTGTGGTAAATTCGTTTTCCCTGGTAGTAGGATTCCTTAAGGGTCTGAGTTAAAATTCAATGTCATATTCATGTTGATGAGAATTATTGTAGTTAGTTCGTGTTTCTTTCAGCTTACTATATTGTCAATTCTGATGATGAAAAAAGCTGCCTTGAGATTTTTTTTTATTTCCTTGTTTTTTAAGAAACAAATTCCCCATAGACCATGAGCCAATTGCCTTTCTTTTTCTTTTGCTCCTTTTTTTTTTTTTTTGGCCTCTCTTGCGTTCAGAGATAGAAAATGTTAGTACGAAGCATTTGAGTTTAACTGTAATTTATTAATTGTAGAAATTACTCTTGTTTTTTTTTGTAGAGACAGAATCTCACTTTATTGCCCTCCATAGAGTGCCGTGGCATCACACTGCTCACAGCAACCTCCAACTCCTGGGCTTAAGTGATTCTCTTGCCTCAGCCTCCCCAGTAGCTGGGACCACAGGCACCTGCCATAAAGCCTGGCTATTTTTTTGTTTTGCAGTTCGGTCGAGGCCAGGTTTGAACCTGCCACCTTTGGTATATAGGGCTGGGGCCCTACTCGCTGAGCCACAGGCACCACCTTTTCTTTCTTTTTTTTTTTTTGAGACAGAGTCTCACTGTGTCGCCTTCAGTAGAGTACGGTGGCATCACAGCTCACAGCAACCTCAAACTCTTGGGCTTAAGTGATTCTCTTGCCTCAGCCTTCCAAGTAGCTGGGACTACAGGTGCCCGCCACAACTCCTGGCTATTTTTTATTGTCATTGTTGTAGTTGTTATTGTTTAGCAGACCCTGGCTGAGTTAGAATCTGCCAGCCCCAGTGTATGTGGCTGGCGCCCTGACCACTGAGCTATGGGCGCCAAGCTCAGAAGTTATTCTCCTCTATTTGTTACTTTTTTGGGGGGTGGGGGGATTCAGTGTGTTGATTATTTGTACAAATTGGAGTGCTTACCTCCTACTAATCAACATAACCTTCACTTCATTTACCCAATTACAGCCTTAAGACATTTATGTTCTACACCTGATAGATCCAACTTGTAGTTGCAATATGCTCCTTGGGTGTGGTCCCCCTACTAACCCTCCCTCTATCGACCCACCCTGCTCTCTTCCCCTCTCCCGCCCCTTCCCTCCTTCATCCTAGGCTATAGTTGTGTTACATTTTTCATATACAAGTGTGAGTGATTATAAATTGGTTTCACAGTAGTACTGAGTACATTGGATATTTTTTTTCCATTCCTGAAATACTTTACTAAGAAGAATATTACTTTTAATAAGTTCTGAAACCAATGTCCCTGAAACCAGTGGTAATATATTTTTCTCCCTTTTTCACATTGGCTAAGAGCATCAGAAATAAAGGGGAATTCCTGTGTAATCCTTCCTAAGAGGAATAAAAGATCACAACCACCAAACATGAAATAAGATGTATTTCCCTGTTGTCATATTTGAATAATTTGCATTGAAGTTAACACACACAGTCAAGGAAGAATTCCCTGAAGATTACTGGTTCAATATATATGTACAAAGAGATTTGGTGCTTGCTGTTAGCAAAGGACAGGACCTTTCATCAAATATAGTTAGATGATTTGTTTGCACTGCTCAAGGGGAGGTGATAGGGTTCACTTATCAGAGTCCCCAACACCAGCCAGCAGGAGACCGCCTACACTCTCTGCTTTAGAGAAAGAACCTGATTTGACCAAACTAGATAAAGAAGAGGACTCACCACTGTGGCTGCATCCCTGCCAGCCCAGCTGAAGTTTGATAATGTCTAATAATATCTCATGTTTACATAGGGATGCTTTCCTGAGGGCAAAGTGCTTTACCAGCATTATCTCATTAACCTGTCCTTTGACCCTCAAAGCATCCACATTTTACTGGGGCTGGGAGTGAGTAGAAGAGAGAGTGAACAAAAGAATTAAATGGCAAAGCTGGTTTGGAATTCAAGTCCTGCATTTCTGGGCCAGCTTGCTTTCCTACAGTCCATTGCCCCTCAGGAGAGGCACTGAAGCCCCGTCGGATATGCTGGCCTTGTGATTTGGCATGGCCTCATTTACAAGGGAGGAACAGCATGGTTGCCTTTCATTGTTTTCAGTGTGTCCAAAGATAAGATGAAAAGTCTTAAATAGTCTACCTGTATCTTCCAATTGAGGAGTTTCCAATATTGGTTCATGGGTTTCACAGGAGTGGATGTGGGTAGGAGGAAATCCTCTACAATCTTGTGTGAGTGTGACAGTTCTTAGATTTTTCTGGGGACTGAGCCCACAGTTGCCATCCGATTTTCTAAAGGATCTATAATTGCTTGAAGAGCATCTCTGGGTCTTTGTTTTGTTCTCTTTCACACTGGTAAGGTATCATAGGCCGCCTATAGCAAACTCACTGTTTCCATTTAGAGTTCCAATTCTTTGTTCAGCTCTAATCTAGTTATGAAGTCACAGAGACGGAGATGGTGGCCTATAAATCATATTTCTAAGAGTGCTGATACTTTATTTGGCTCCGAATAATTTCCCACAGGTGATCCATACAGTCTCTTATTTATTTACTCCACAAATATTCACTGAATATATTACCTTCCCAGTGATTCCTTTCTGGACCCCACTGTTCCAGCCCATTTCTGTAGGGAGCAAGAGAGCTGGAGTGCATCCAATAAGGGGCTTGATTAGCTTATAATGATCCCAACAGTTACAAATTCTGCCTTTCCTCAAAAAATGAATTTATGTGATAAGTGAGTACGTAGGGCAACTGTGACAGATTGCCATGACCGGGCACTCCCTGTACAGCAGGAGCAGAGGTTGAGAGCCAGGTGGAGAGTGTGGAAGGCCTGTGGGCCATGCCTGTGTATGGAACAAGGAAGAGACTAGTCACAGTTGCATTTACCTTGATTCCCTCTGGCACAGGGTGGGGACAAATTGGAGGAAGGACCAAAACTGAGGCAGGGGGCAGCGCCCATAGCTCAGTGGGTAGGGTGCTGGCCACATACACCGAGGCTGGCGGGTTCAAACCTGGCCCAGGCCAGCTAAAAAACAACAATGACAACTGCAACAACAACAAAAATAGCTGGGCATTGTGGTGGGCGCCTGTAGTCCCAGCTACTTAGGAGGCTGAGGCAAAAGAATTGCTGAAGCCCGACAGTTTGAGGTTGCTGTGAGCTGTGATGCCACAGCACTCTACCCAGGGTGACAGCTTGAGACTCTGTCTCAAAAAAAAAAAAAAAAAATGGAGACAAGGAGGCCAGTTAGTTGATCATTAAAGTGACGGAAGCAAGATGTGGTTGTCATGGTGAGGAGCTGGAATCCACGTAGGCTGGCCGATTGCAGGGGTTGAGGGAGAGGACAGAGGGAAGGGTAAATTGCAGTTCCAGCAGAGTAAGATGTATAGCCCCAGCTGTTGGGTCTCCACCCATTCACCTTGTTCAGGCAGAGACTCCTGTAAACACCAAGAACCTTCAGGGCTTCAGAGGACAGCTGTAGAGCAAGACAGTTCCTGGCAACGTCAGGGGTAGCACAGATGTCTTTTTCATTGTGACCTGCCCTCTCTACCCGGAGGCAAAGCCTGTAGAGGGAACTACAATAACTGGCTGGCTGCTAGAGAGAGGCCTGTTCACCTTACACTTCCCGCAGTGCCGATGGGGAGGCCTTTAGACTTTTCCTTTCCCTTGGGAGAGAAAGGAGATATCTCAGACTCTTGGGTGAAGGGGCCTAACTTAGCTGGAAGACATTCTTGGGTCCTTCATCATCTTGGCACCATGAACTCAACAACTGAACTGAAGGTATTTCCCCAAACTGGAATAACAGTGATGACCTTTCTCATGCTTGGAGGGAGTCATTAAAACATCTTTTCTGGGTGGCGCCTGTGGCTCATCGAGTAGGGCCCTGGCCCCATATACCAAAGGTGGGGGGTTCAAACCCAGCCTCGGCCGAACTGCAAAACAGAAAAATAGCCGGGCGTTGTGATGGGCGCCTGTGGTCCCAGCTACTCGGGAGGCTGAGGCAAGAGAATCGACTAAGCCCAGGAGTTGGAGGTTGCTGTGAGCTGTGTGACGCCACGGCACTCCACCGAGGATGATAAAGTGAGACTCTGTCTCTAAAAAAAAAACAAAAAACAACAAAAAAAATCTTTTCCAAGCAACTCCCAAACTCCGTCAGAAATCTGTCATTATCTCTCAACTCCCTCGTCTTCAGGGGGAGTTTGAAGCTGGAACACAGGAGAACACTTGAGGAGCCCAGGCAGCGCATCACCTGGGCTCGCTGACCCGAAATCACTTTGCCCTGGGGTGCTCTGATCCGCTCCCCTACCAAGAAGATGAGCTAAATCCAAACCTGCTTTAGCTCCACCAGTCTGGCAGCTTCCCTGGTGGCCGTGATCCTCCTGTGACACCCCTGTCACATGGGAGGAGGTCATTAAACATGGATCATGGAAAAGCGTGGTCTAATTCCCTGCTAACAAGTAACACATGACTTGGAATAAATGTGTTTGAATCACAAGAAAAGCTAATCACAGTTTTAGTGATATTTCAAAGAGACAGGGTCGATTCTATGGATACTAACAACTCAGCAGTCAGGGTTAAGAAAAAAATGAAAGAAGAGAGATACAGCAGAAGACAGGAATCAAGGGACCTTGGCAAATTACATAACCTCTTGGTGTCTCTCAGCTTTCCCTATCTTTAAAATGGGATAATAGGGTCTATCTCAGATAGCTAGTGAGAGAATCCCGGGAGATAAGATGTGTAGAGTGCTTAGCACCCTGAATCTGTGCCTGGTCCATCAAAACCCTCAATGAATGTTACTGCTTAGTATAACTCTGTACGGGGAATGAGAGTAATGATGGAAAGTCAATTAATAGTTGTCAAATGATTGATTAAGTAAAGGTGTCAGGGGCTCAAGAACAGGGCTGTGTTCAGAATTTTCTCTTGCTATCTTGCTCTCCCTTCCTGGGTTTTCCCTTTGATCTCTCTCTCTTTTTTTAAACACATTCCATCTTTGTGTTTCATTTTCTTAGTTCAGAGTGACAGGTAAGAAAGATCTCTATGTTAAAAGAAGTGTCCTTAAGGAAAACGAGGCTAGCTCTATCCTAAATTTTATTATAGGCTACTCCTACACAAAAGGCTGTGTCCCTGGATTAACGCCTTTCATTGCAAAAATCAAATAGCCAGGATTAAGAGACACAACAATGTTTACTCTAACCCAGGCAGCAACTGTCTTGGGGGTAGAACCCGCTGAGTATTTCTATTTATACGCAGAGTTCTCCAAACCTGATCTGACTAGCAGAAATTGTGTTTTATAATTTAAAAATCATAAAAGGCAATTTAGGTAGCATTCTCCCTGGACTGCAAAGATGACGTTTAGATTTTTTTCAATAGCCACTTCAACTTCTCAGATTTCAGGAATCCTGAGAGACAAGCCCAGGACAGCTGTAAATACGTAACAGTGGTGGTTTGCACTGAAAGGAGACTTAGTTATTTCTCTGAAGTAAACATGTGGTACAACTTGTAGACCAAAACCACTTGGTGAATGGAGGAATTGTATGTCACTTTCCTCTCATCAGAGATGAACTAACTGAATTTCCTTGCTGTTTTACCTAAATCTTAGTGAAATGAGATTCCCACCTTAAGTGAAACATGAATCCAGGTTTTAGGGAGTTCCCCTAAGTGGACCCTGAATGGAGGACTCCAAAAGTTTAATTTTTAGCCTCCTTTTTTTGTTAGCCACTTGTGCCGACAGTAAGATGAAACTTCTTTGTGCTAGAGAAGACGGTTTGGTTCAAAACATTTGTTCTCATTTTCTGGGGCCTTTCTGACTTTATCAAGCCATTTGGCTTTTGAAGAATGTGCAAGGAAGACCAGCAAATGCATGCTATGCTGGAAGCCGGGAGTACTGGTGGCAAATCAATATGGCATTGACTTTCTCCTAAGGAGAATGTGCTATTTACTAATTTAACTCCTTGGAAATGGTAAGTGCAAATAGTGACAAAAATGCCAACAAATCATCCTAAGAATGGACTCATTTTTGCTAAAAATTAGGAAGGTTGATTTCAGATTGGTATGTGTTGTGTACAGGTGTCAAATGATATCTGTTTGACATCCACGTCAGCCGTCACGGAATGAGACCCAGAAGGTAGCAATGAGAAACGCAGCATTTCAAAGTTAGTTGTGAGAAACAGTCTTTTAATCACGGATGAAATAAAAAAGCTCTTACCTTGACATTTAGATTTTCCCTCCTAAGTCTGCAAAGTTCAGCTTGAAGTATACCTCCCACAGATGCCTGTGTTTAGAATAGTCTGCACATATACACCCCATTACCACCAATCATCCTTTCATCTTTTTTACATATGACTTAATTTTCTGTGAGAATGTGGAATTTCTAAGCAATCTAAAGCTCACCTAGGCCCTGGATTAACTAAAAAATAGACTCTAGCTCCCCTCAGATATCTAACTAACTTAGCCTTTAACTAGCAGATCCGCATACAGTTTTGGACTGAGCCAAGCCTTTAGGTTTCTTATTTACCAATTTCTGCCTTTTTTTTTGAGACAAAGTCTCACTTTGTCGCCCTTGGTAGAGTGCTATGGCGTCATAGCTCACAGCAACCTCTAACTCTTGGGCGTAACTAATCCTCTTGCCTCAGCCTCCCAAGTAGCTGGGACTACAGGAGCCCACCATAATACCTGGCTATTTTTAGAGATGAGGTCTCATTCTAGCTCAGGCTGGTCTCAAACCCATGAACTAAGGCGATCCGCCCACCTCAACCTCCCACGATGCTAAGACCAATTTCTGCCTTGAAGTCCCTTATAACTGGAAATTTCCATCTTTTGGAAACCCAGTTGTTGGTCAAATGTTGGAAGTCTGAAGAGGAAGGCTTCAACAAATGTCAAGGGGGAGGTGCCATAGCTTAGGGGTGCAAAGTGATGTTTTTTTTCACCCTGACTTTCAGCACCAGAAGAAAGGGAAAGACCCACTTCTTTCTCTGCAGATGCACTAGATTTGTTATTGTTGAAACTTATAAAATTATTTCATCCTTTTTTTTTTTTTTTTGAGGGATAACAACAATAAAAAGGGTGTTACCTTCAGAATTTACACTTCCTGGGGCCAGGGTGGAAGGACAGAGAATTCTAATTACATTCTCAGCAATTGTTTTCACTCTTTCCCCCAAAGGAAAGAGCTTTGGCTTATTGAAGAGCATTCTACTCCCATGAGAAGCAGACCTAAAATATCTCTCATTCTATCTCCTTAGGCCCTTCTCTACGCCTCAGTTGTGCTTTCTGTAAGCAGGGGTAATACAAAGGTATTTAGGGTAGGATACTCACACAACTCTCTCTTGAGCTCCTATCCCACTCCAACTCGCTACTGTATTGTTGCAGAAATTCAGATTGAGCGCCTGCAAAATGAGAATAGTAATTTCTTTCTTTCTTTTTTTTTTTTTTAGAGAGAGCCTCAAGCTGTCACCCTGGATAGAGTGCTGTGGCACCACAGCTCACAGCAACCTCCAATTCCTGGGCTCAAGCGAGTCTCTTGCCGCCACCTCCCAAGTAGCTGGGACTACAGGCGCCTGCCACAACACCTGGCCATTTTTTGGGTGCAGCCGTCATTGTTGTTTGGCAGGCCCAGGCTGGATTTGAACCTGCCAGCTCAGGTGTATGTGGTTGGCGCCTTAGCTGCTTGAGCCACAGGCGCCGAGCCGAGAATAGTAATTTCTATCTCATAATGTTATATGGATTAAATAAGTTACTATAAGTGCTTAACACAGAACTAGTTCATAGTAAGCAGGCATTAAATGATAGCTATCAATTTTATTATTTCATTATGGCAATATTGATTTATGATATAACAATGTGAATATTTTTGTGATTCCCCACAGGTCTTCAGAAAGGGGATTTCTTTATTATTATTATTATTATTAAATCATAGCTGTGTACATTAGTGCAATCAAGGGGTACAATGTTCTGGTTTCATATACAATCTGAACTATTTTCATCAAACTGATTAACATAGCCTTCATGGCATTTTCTCAGTTATTGTATGAAGACATTTATATTCTGCATTTAGTAAGGTTTGCCTGTACCCTTCTCAGATGCACTGTAGGTGTGGTCCTACCAATTACCCTCCCTCCACCCCAACCTCGCCCCTCCTTTGCCCCTTTCCCCATATTCTTGTGCTAGAGTTGGGTTATAGCCTCTATGGTGCTAAGGTTCATCATGCTCCCAGTCACTGACTTAGCAGTGGGAAGACAGCCTGCCTGGTCAGCAGGAAGTGTGAGCTTTCCTACTGGACCCCTGGCCTCCTTTGGAGCCCACCTTCCTCTAGAATGGGCAGGCAAGGAGCTCATAGCAAGTGGGGAGGCCTCCTAGGGACCCTTATGCCAGCCCCTGAAGGGCTGGAGGCAGGATCTGGAAAGTACCTCCCCAAGCTCACTCTTGCTACCTGGCCCTAGGACCCCAAAGTAGAAGCTCCTGTGGGGACAGATCGGGTCACATGGAACCCTTCAGAATTTAAACAGCATTTAGTAACACTTTGCCTTCTGTTTCTCAGTAGGCAAGAAAAAGAATGCACACTTCCTGGGGACTGACACTGAAAGTCCCCTCCTCAATTCCATTCTGTCCTCATGTAAGTTATTCCCCCGCCCTTTTGAATGCCTCTAGGTTAAATTAGAAAGGATAATAGAGAACGGAAGACATTAAGCCCTCCATAAATATTTGTAGCATGGTGATTAGGGACACAGATGAGAGTCAATTCTCCTGCTCCCCAGCTCACCTCTTAGAGCATTTCCTCAGATGTCAAATGGGGGAAGATTATACTTACCTCCTAGGGTTGTTGTGAAAAATAAATGAGATAATTACGTATGCATAATAATGTTACTGTTTATTGATTGCTTACTGGATGCCAAGTACCTTGGTTGGGGCTTTGTGCAGATTGTCTTGACCACCATATCATACTGTACCCAGGGCTTAGCGTATAGTCAGTGCTCAATACATTAGCATCAATATCAATAAGGTAGGCAGAGCCAGTCTTCACTGCCCTTGGGACGTGTCTGTTCCATAGTCTCCTTCTCGCAAAGCTGGTCCAAATCCCCCACCACTCCCCTGCCCCTCTCAGGTTCCTCTATTTCTGACCATGCCACGTCTTCAGATCCTATGCTGTGGGGGAAGGATGACCAGATTCAGAGTTGTTGGGAGGCTTGGGTGGATCCTTCACTGTGGCTTGGCCTGCGATTACTCGTGACACTGAACAAGCTTCTTTTAGCTTCAGGGCCCTGGTTTCTCCATCTTTCGACCAAAACAATGATTCCCATTTGTTGGTACTTTAGGACCTTGGTGTAAACACAAATCACAGTGTTTTCTGTCTGCTCCCCACCCCTCCCTCCAGCAGCTGGTGCAGAAAATAAGTGAGGTAAGGAGGGTGTGCTGTTTGCAGGTTGGAGCTCTGGCTGACATTCAGAATAGTAAGTTCTAGCAGCCGCTGTGCTAAACGCAGGGCTAGCACAGCATCTGGTACATCGTGGGTCCTCAAGAAACGATCTGTTGGAACTGAAGATAATTCAGGATTTTAGTTCAAGGATGTGTTCTCTACATCTGCTGCAAAAAGCTGCTTCGACCAGCTGCCACCCATCCCTCCTTTCAGGGACTCCAGATGCAGAAACTAGAAGTAAATGCTGTATACCATTTGTTTTCCTTTGAAAACTAAAAAATATAATTGTTGCTAGGTTATAGTGCACATGCTTTTATTGTTAGGACTATATTTCCCGTTCCCTTTCCTATATACTCTCCCCAACATACTTTCCCTTTTGCTTAAATTGTCCTCTAGAATCTGCAGGGCCAAACTGAAGTGTGGGGATCAAATTTTCTAGAGGCAAATGGTATTAGACTAGATCAATCAAGCGGCTTGTTTCTATGCATGGGCTACATGAAACTGTACCTCCTTATTCCTCTTCCTTTCCTCCCTGCCTCCTGAATGCCCTTTCTTGCTCCTGATATGCCCATCTCTCAGAGACCACTTCTTGCGCACTAAGCTGAATCTGATGCCAGGGCCAAGCAGCATAAAGAGCTTTACGGGTGGGAAGGTTTAAAGGAAGCTAACTAGAGGTGGAGTTTAGCTCCCTAATATGTTATTACGAAGTAAATGCCCAGCAAAAACACACTGGAACTGCTCACAATAGTTTTAATTTTATTCTATTAGCTTGAAGTCTTTTGAAAGAAGCTTTAGGGGCATAGGAAACACTTAGAATTTTGCCTGGGTATAGCTGATCAGAACCCAAAGCCTCTGTCCTACTACTATGTCAACCATTTAAAATGTAGATTCAGCACTGAACTACCCAGCAAAGGAATTTCTGAGACAATGAGACTGGCCAAACCTGGCTGTGATATGCATGGACATGGTCTTTGAGAGGAACCAAGAAGAACCCATGCAATAAAACCCCTTGGTTCTGAGGAATATGAACTGTCAGATGGAGGAATGCAGCTGCCAATGGAAAGAGACGAAGAATGGCAGAGTAGCCAGTTTTAGAGACTGGACAGTCTCAAAACTCGGATTTGGGCTTCAGGACACAGTAACATTTAATAGTTTTACTTTTTGAATTGGGGTTGCAAAGGCCAAATTCGAGTCTGTTTTCCTTGAGCACACACTGACTTGGCTGGCTGAAGAGTGGGACACTCAGGCCTGTAGGAGAAAAAACTAACCAGCTAGGGATTTCAGCTAACTCTGGATGGCCGGGTGTGATGGCTCATGCCTATAATCCCAGCACTTTGGGAGGCCAAGGCAGACCAGCCTGAGCAAGAATGAGAACCCATCTCTGCAAAAATAGAAAAATTAGCTGGACATGGTGATATGTACCTGTAATCCCAGCTACTTGGGAGGCTGGGGCAGGAGGATCACTTGAGCCCAGGAGTTTGGGGTTGCAATAAGCTATGATGACACCACTACACTCCACCTCAGGCAACAGAGTGAGACCCTATCTCAAAAAAAAAAAAATTTTTTTTTCACCAAATGTCAGAAAATATTATTTCAAATAGCAGTTGTGTTTCTATACTGACATTTGCCAGGTTTCATTTTTGTTTATTCCTTGGGGGATGTGTCCCTCACCTTAATAAAGTAGAGAGAGTCACTTCAGATATATGCTGCCTTTTTTTTTTTTTTTTGAGACAGAATCTCATTATGTTGCCCTCAGTAGAGTGTCATGGCATCACAGCTCACAGCAACCGCAAATTCCTAGGCTCAAGCTATCCTCTTCCTTCAGCCTCCCAAGGGACTACAGGTACCGGCTACAACACCTGGCTATTTTTTTTGTTGCAGCTGTCATTGTTGTTTAGCTGGCCCAGGCCGGGTTTGAACCTGCCACCCTCAGTGCATGTGGCTGGTGCTATAACCACTGTGCTACAGGTGCTGAGCCAACGCTGCCTTACTTTTATTTGGTCTCCCCAGTTCCTTTCATAGCACGTTCTGCATGGTGGCTGCTGGGTCAGTATTTGTTGAACTGGATTACTTATGATAAACTACTAATGTCTTGGTCAAACTTCCCATTTTCTTTTCTTTTTTTTTTTGGTAGAGACAGAGTCTCACTTTATCGCTCTCAGTAAAGTGCTGTGGTGCCACACAGCTCACAGCGTCCTCCAGCTCCTGGGCTTAGGCGATTCTCTTGCCTCAGCCTCAGAGTCCCGAGTAGCTGGGACTACAGGCGCCCGCCACAATGCCGGGCTATTTTTCTGTTTTGCAGTTCAGCCGAGGCCGGGCTTGAACCCACCGCCTTCGGTATATGGGGCCGGTGCCCTACTCGATGAGCCACAGGTGCCACCCCAAACTTCCCATTTTCTACCACTGTGGTACTAACTGAGAAAATTCCAAGTGACTGTACCTTTTCTTTAAAAACAAAATCAAACAAACAAAAACAACCAGAGAGAAGGAGAGGCGCAATGTGTATTTACTAAAGAGTTGACATTTTAATGACACCCTTTTAACTAGTTCACTTTTGTATGAAATGTTAGGAATACAGTTTCAGATGTAAGAAAATCTCATAACTTGAGAGTAGTTGAAGACCCGAGTTTTATGAAACTGGTTTAATGCCACTGAGGGGTAAATGAGGGAAAAATAGAACAGATCTATGAACTGCTTATTTAAGCCCACATTGAAGTGTTTTTGGTCCCTTCTAGGATTTCCTGGAGCCCTGTAAACTGCTATTCACCATTCACATATGCACATATAAAAATATACCATCTATAAATAGCCACCTGCCTTTTCAGTGAAATTAAAGATGGAAGAGTTAGAAGAGATTTTCCCATGTAATTATAGGGCTCAAACCTACAGCTGTTCTACTCCTATAATTCTACCCAGAGAATTTCTAATATTACTATTTTATTTCAAGCATGTTTTAAAAATTACATTTTTTTTCTTTAATGATAAGATGTTGTCAACAGGACATTTGTTTTTTTTCTTGCCAGGATTTCTCACATACCTACTTAAAAAGATTAGGTATTGCCTGGGGTTGTTGTGTGTGGACTAGTTCTGTTTTATAAACTGCAGAAAATTTTCACAAGTGTTTCTGCTCCTTATCTGGGGATTAACACCAAACTCCTGCCAATGTTTTTCTTAAACTCTACACATGCCCTTTCACAAACACTCTCCCTCACATATTTTCTGCTAAGATGATGTGCCTCCTTAAGAAAAATCCCAGAGCTTCTAAAATTCCCAGGTAAAAATCCACTGTGTAAGAATGCAGCACACTGTGAAAGGAATTAAGCCCAACACTTTTATCTTTGCTTACAATAAGGCAGGTAGTAATTTATTCATATGCGATCTTTGTTCCCTCACTAAAGACCAACACTCTTCAATCCTGGAGAGCTCTGAAAGACAAGGCAGTGCTGATGAGAGGAAAGGGACACATTCATAGAAGCAGTGACAGACCCCTTGTACAAGGATCTAAGTGCCTTCAGCAGTTAATTTGAAGGGAAAAAGCCCCTTTGGGAGCCTTCCACCTACTCCAAAAGCAAACATTCTTAACAGACAGTATTGCTATGGTGTTAAGAGAGGCATGCTTTAACCTAAAAGGTGTCATTTTATGAGCAAAAACTGGATAAACCTTCAGAAACTTGAAGTCGCTATTTTTTTTCTTTCCTCGATGCCAAAATCTTCACAGGTTAAGATGACCTCACACCCATTGTGATGTTCAAAACCCAGGGGGATCTTAAAGGAAAACTGCTTTGCAGAGTGTACACATGTGGCTTCCTCCTCCTGGTGAGACCTGTCACTGGTTTGCATTCCATGCATTTGTAAAACACACCAGCCATGTGTGTGAGCCTGTTAATTAAAACCCAAAACAGAACTACAGAAACTTTGAGTAGAAGCAGGGCAAGAGAAACAGCAGCACCCAGTCTGCTTCTGGGTCCCCAGGGCTGCCGGAGAATGATGCCACTGTGTTATAAAAAGCCAGGAAATAGGCACCTGAAATAAAGAAGAGAGGTGAGTGGGGAAACAATCTAGTAAGGACAGGGATTGGAAGTATTAAAATGCCTTTACCATTTCCCTAAGGAACTGTTTTAATATCAAAGTTGCTGGATAGCAAAGGTTTCCCTGTCTAAACTGATTCCAAAGTTAGCCTCTTCTACCAAAGGAAAGAATAGTTTCAGTGGCCTCAGAGGCCATCCCAGGGTCAGGCGTGGAGTCTATTCCTGCTGGAGCTGCTGAGTCATTGCCATTTGGGGAGCTGCTTGACCTCTAGTGCAGTTTACTTAGAAGGTAGAGTGAAATCTTTGGCTAACAAGGCTCCACAAGCAAGGCTTACAAAAAAAGGTTTACTTTGCCTACCTACCACTTGAACCCAAAGCATTTGAGTATTATCAGTTTGGATAAATTGCATTAGTACACCAATACATCAATCAGTTAAAAAAAAAAAATCACTGAATTCTTCCCAAGGGAAACATCACCAGAAAAGCAGAAAACACCAAAAATACATTTTAGTCCTTTTTCAAATATGGACTTCATCTCCTAAGGACAGTAAAAATATGGATCAGACAGTACATCTCTTTTAGAGATGCTTATTCTGTACCTTCAGTAGGTCATCCAAAGCAGGATGTGAAAAGGAGGAGTGTGTGTGTGATGGGGTTGGTTTGGAGGAAGGCAGGAAGCAGCAACAACAGAAAGAAAATTAAAGGACAGTGAAGGCATTCATTAAACTATTTTAAAAGGCAGGGGGGGAAAGACCTTAATAATATATACCATTTTCCTCTAAGGGGGGCATATTCAATGGTGTCTTTCCATATTGTCTTTTCTTCTGTTCTTTGGTTTAATATTATAGGGATAGTAAACTAAATAAAAATTCACTTTATGTTTTTTAAAAAAAATTTATTTGTGACCTGTACATGTGATAAAGTGGGGCTTCACTGTAGACCTTTAAAGGTAAAACGAAACAAAAATCCAAAGTAAAAATGTATAAATACAATATATATATTCTTACAAAAATGGGAGATTTACAAAATATACATACTGCACTTGTCTCTATTTTACAAATTTCACATGCACTTAAGAGATACAACACAAAAAGATGCCATACCTGTGTAATGGGAGTTTTAAAAATCTGACAGACGAGACAGTTTTGAAGGTTTAAGAAACACAAGATCAATTTTAGCTTTAATGTAAAAAGCAGTTCCACTCAACTGAACATACATATATAAAGTAGCTTGTTCTCTTTACAGCACCCTCTATGATTGGCATTTAAAAACTGCTCTGAGAACAGGCTAGTGTTGCAAGATTGGAGGGTAGTGTCAAATAGCTCCCAGGATTCTCTGCTCAACTTTACACCATTAGGCAAAAGAATCAAGAGTTCCATTACAGAAAAAAAGTATATGATTTAAGATTAATAAATTTAAGTCTTCCAGCGTATTTCAAAGAACTCTAGAATCACTTTGAAGTTTACCTTCATTTAATGACTTTCCTTAAAAATGGGGCCCCTGATTGGGAACTTTCCTTTTCATTCACCATCATGTCTGCAGATCACTGGCCCACCCTCCCACACAGACAGGGTCAGCATACAGATGATGTTTTATTAACTGATATATGGAACCAAGAAAACAGGACAAAACAATTTTATTTTAAAAAAAAAACCACAAACTTTTCCTTTTTTATGAGACTGAGGGCATTATGCTTTTTATCTTGAAGGATCCAAATTGGAGGGAAAAAGAAAAGAAACCTCAATACAGGCTTATAGCAAGAAAAAAAAAAGGGAAAGAGTCTCCTGAATATTATAACAGAGCCTGTTGAATCATGTGTTCTGAATTAAGTTTATTTAAAACAAACAACAAACCCCTAGCATTTCCATTAGCCAAGTCAGAACCTCTGACTGAACTGGGTATAGAAGCATACTGCTCTTCACTTTTCCTTAAAAAGGAATGTTTATCGCAACCAAATTAACAACCAAAGGGAAACCTCAGGTTTGCACTGCTTTGTCTATAAAAGTTGCTGTCTTCACAGTTATGCCTTTCCACAGGGAGACACTTTGGTTTCCTCTTTGTCTCTTATAACAAAGACAAGGAGGAAAATGCATTCCTGTTTTGAAAAGCAACAAGTCATCACTTCTTTTGGGAGTATTAGACCAAATAAAACACCCTTCCTTTCTGCCTCCTCCCTTCCCTAGAAAATGAAAAAGTAGCAGAAATACTTGCTTCTCGTATCCTTTGCCTATCTTGAAATGTTATGGTCATTTCTTTTGCATTCTCTCATTAGGATTCTAGCAAGGCAGGCCTCTGAAGACTTCCAAATGCTTATTTTACAAGACTTGAAAGGAATACGGGAAGGCGAGAGGAGGCGGGGAGAGGAGAGACTGTAATGTCTGACCCTGGAAATTAACCCATCTGGGCTCCAGTTTGCCCCCAGTGAAAAGGGATTATGGTTTGACCACCTCTTGACAAGGGCACCGCAGGAGGTCCTCCCTCTTTCCAACAGAGGCAGTCGCAGACAGAGCTGTACCTTTCCTGGGGCCTCACAGGAGTGAGGACAGGCCCCTTGCTTTCCTGCAGGGGGATCCCCTATATCCCCAGTTCAGCCCCAGAGCCGTCTCTGCTGGCTCGGTCTTCTCCATAGGCCCAAGCCAGCCTGTACCTTTCACAATTAACATCGTTGTTGTTATTATTACCATCATCCTGCAAGTCTTTGCCAGAAGTCTTTTCATCCAAACGCCTTTTCACCCAGGCCACCCTTCCAAATCATCCCTCTCCCCAAATCGGCAAATAACTTCTCACTTTCAGGTCACTTCTAGATGGAGGGGGAGGTTACAGAAACAAGCCTCCACTGGCATTTCTTTTCCTACTGAGCCTCTCCCCCCTGCAAAGGGGATAGGTAGGGTTAGGAAAGGTGAGAGAGGGGCCAGGGCTCATACCGCAGTCTCTCCCTTGCTGCTGTGGCTGAGTCTGTGGTAGAAGCGGCGCCATGACTGCAGGGTCTTACCCGACCAGATCCAGAAGCCGGTGGTGATGCCCACGATCATGGTCATCAGGTACTTGATCATGAAGACGGTGAAGTCGGGGCTCATGGGCGGGAAGTGGCCGGGCGGGCAGGGCAC
Source organism: Arctocebus calabarensis (assembly GCA_963573935.1). Lineage (NCBI taxonomy): Eukaryota > Metazoa > Chordata > Mammalia > Primates > Lorisidae > Arctocebus > Arctocebus calabarensis. The sequence goes on from CAUYON010036263.1 coordinate 63,391, forward strand.
CGCGTAGCTCTTGCACGTCTGCAGGAGCCAGGTGCGCTCCCAGTGCTCGCGGAAGGCCTGCTCGTAGAAGTAGCAGGCCAACACGATGGTGGCGGGCACCGTGTAGAGCACGCTGAAGACGCCGATGCGCACCATCAGCTTCTCCAGCTTCTCCGTCTTGGTGCCGTCGTGCTTCATGATGGTGCGGATGCGGAAGAGAGACACGAAGCCCGCCAGCAGGAAGGACGTGCCGATGAAGAGGTAGACGAACAGCGGCGCCAGCACGAAGCCCCGCAGCGCGTCCACACTCGACAGGCCCACGTAGCACACCCCGCTGAGCAGGTCCCCATCCACCTGGCCCATGGCCAGGATAGTGATAGTCTTGACAGCAGGCACGGCCCACGCGGCCAGGTGGAAGTACTGTGAATTGGCCTCGATGGCCTCATGGCCCCACTTCATGCCGGCCGCCAGGAACCAAGTGAGCGACAGAATGACCCACCAGATGGAGCTGGCCATGCCGAAGAAGTAGAGCACCATGAAGAGGATGGTGCAGCCCTCCTTCTTGGTGCCCTGCGCCACCGTGCGGTAGCCGTCGTCCGAGAAGCGCTCCACGCACACGGCGCGGTCCTCCAGCAGGAAGCCGGCCACGTGCGCCACGGCCACCATGAAGTAGCAGCCCGACAGGAAGATGATGGGCCGCTCTGGGTAGCTGAAGCGCCGCATGTCCACCAGGTAGGTAAGCACGGTAAAGAGAGTCGAGGCGCAGCACAACACAGACCACACGCCCACCCAGAGGCGGGCGAAGCGCCTCTCCTCCTCCTTAAAGTACATGAGCCCATTGGCACGGCCTGGCTCGCACGGGGCGCCGCAGTCGCGCTCACCCAGGAAACGGTAGCCCAGGTACGGGGGCACCTTGAGCTGGCGGGGGCATGAGAAGGGGAAGGCGGAGCGGCTCCTACCATCTGCGGCCCCCGGGGGCAGCGCGGTGAAGGGCAGGTCTGGTAAGTAGGACGCGGTAGGGTAGGCGGTGGGGCCGCTGCCTGGGCCCCCAGAGCCGTCAGACGTGTTCTGACCCACGCAGATCTCGCCGGCCCCGTGCACCGGGAAGTTCTCGCAGCGCAGCCGCTCGGGCCACTGGAAGCCGAACTTGTTCATGAGCGCCTCACAGCCCTGGCGGGCGCGCTCGCACAGAGACCGGCACGGCGGGATGGCTTGATCGAGCACGGTGCACACGGGCGCGTACATGGAGCACAGGAAGAAGCGCAGCTCAGGAGAACATTGCACCTTCACCAGCGGGTAGAATTGGTGCACCTCGAGGCCCGCGTCCTCTTGGTTCGTATGGCCCAGAAGGTTGGGCAGGATGGTTTGGTTGTAAGCAATGTCCGTGCACAACGGGATGGAGATGGGCTGGCAGAAGCCGTGGTCCGGCACCGAGATGCCCTTCTCGCCGTGGTATGGCTGCGCTCCAGCGCCCGCGGACAGCACGCCCATCAGCGCCAGTACCTGGGCGCACAGGCCCAGGGGCGAGAGCGTCGCGGCCGCGCTTGGGCTCCGCATCGCCGGCCGCGGGTGCAGCTGCGCTCTTCCGTCGCAGGAGTGCGACGAGGCGGCTGGGAGAGGGCTGGGTACAGAGAGGCGCCGCCGCGCCCGGCGCATGAGAGTCCTCCCGGCGCCCGGGCCCGGCCGTGGGCGGCGTGGAGCAGAGGGCGCTGCCGCTGGGGTGCTTGCGCCGCCTCCGCCCAGAACTCGCGCTGCCGCTCGGGGCCCAAACTCGTCTGCCTGGGCCGGGGGCGCAGAGGGAGGCCGCTTTGCCCTCCGCGCCGAGACGTAACGGTGCGGCTTTCTCTGTAACGAGGAGCAACAAGCGTCTCCGGTTACCCTTCAAAGTTTGCCCAAGTCTCTCGACCCCCGGCGCACAGTAATGCGCACGACCCCCACACCAAGTCCAGCCCCCGCCAGGAGAAAACCCGGCGCCGCCGCCTGCTTTCCCGGGTCGCCGCCTTGGCGGTGCTGCTCCGCCTCCTCGCCTCGAGGCTCCGCTCGCCGCCGCCTCCTCCTCCACACCCCGCTCCTTCTTCAGCCCCAAAAGCTTGGCCCCAAGTTTCAGCCAAACGGCTGGCTCTCGCTCTGTGTCTGATCCGCGCCCTGGAGCCAAGAGCTCGGCGAGTTTTTTGGAAATGCAGTTACACCGCGTCCAAGGCCCCTGTGCCCGCGGCCTGGACCCGGCCTCCCCGGCGCTCCGCAGCCCTAGCTCGCGAGTTCCGGAGCCCGCCGTCGCCGCCCGCCGGGAGGGAGAGGAGACTAACGCCTCGGAGTCGCGCTGGTGGCCAGAAGAAGCGTCGGGCTCACAGGGTTCCGGGCTGACCCGCCCCCTCCCCTCCCCCCATTCACAAACCACTCCAGAGGCGGGCCCCCAAGTCCTCCCGGAGGCCCAATAGCAGCCTTTGTTTTTTCTGTAGTCGCCTCCGTATTGGGTGGGAGTCGGAAGGGGCGGGCGAGGGAGAGGGAGAGGCGGTGTCTGCTGCGCTCTGGGCGGATTCCTGAGGGGAGGGGCAGGGGACTGGGAGGGAAAAGTTAGGAAAAACTTTTACCCTGGATATGTTCAGAGAGAAAACGCTCCAGAAAGGGAATTTTCTTGAAAGATTTGTTCCTCTTCCGGGTACACTAAAACACACATTCCTGAGCAGAAGGACGCGTTTGCCGAAGGCTTTTGCGGGGAGAAGCTGAGAATAGCGCAGCGCCTCAGCTGACAGAGACGTGACCCCGGAGTCACGTTAACACTGCCTGGGCTGAAATGCCGGGTTTGGCGGGGGCTTTTCGATATCCGGATCCTAAATGTGGGGTTCGGTACGATGCAGAAAGGGGTGCGCCTTGCGGATCGCTTTTCTCTCTCTAGACGCAAACAGACCACGTGAGGCCACAGTCCCCTCTCACCCCTCCCCCCAGTTGTAAAAAGGAGCAGAGGCGGCCTCGAAGGGGGCCCACTTAAGGCGGGAGGAAGTGCAGACCCCTCGGAGGAGAGGGCCGGAGCGGGGCGCACTGGGGGCCTGCCCAGGCCGCTCCCCCCGCGCACGGCCGAGTCTGGGGAATTGGGGTGGCTTTAGTGAGGTCTTAAGGAAACTAAGACAGAGTTGTGGGCAATGGTTGTAAGAGTAACCTGAGACTGAGTGCCCAGGAACAGTCTGTATGATTTACCGTGGGGTTTTGGTTGCCCTGCTTTCCTGACTTCTGCAGAGTGTGGTTTCGGGATCCCATCTTCGCTGCAGAAGCAATCATTTATTTGATCTTTCATTTAGACCCTAAGTAGAAAAGTTTAAATGCATATTAGAAACCAAAGCATTTGCTAATTAAAGTTTTCAAAGCACAAATAGGAATTATCCTCGTTCTCGGGTAGCCTATTCTCACGGGCGAGCGTTCTTTTGTTCTTGGTCAAATCTGTATGCTGCTCTAGGCACTGGGCGCTCGCGGGCGGTCTCTGGTTACAACCCGCGAGGTCGGAAGTTAACAGGGAGCTTCTCCCCTTCTCTCTCGGGTGCTAGAAATGTCAAGAATTCCCATGCAGGAAAGTGACATGTTGAAAATAAATGAAAAATCAAATCTCTCTCTTTCACACACACACACACAAGCCCCTACCCCTCAGTCCTAGCCTTAAAAAACGTTATTCCTGGTTGAACTCTGCCAGTTTGGGGTGCTGGAGCTCCGAGGGATTTCTGATCACAGAAAAGAAGTTGCTGCTTCTGTTGCCTCGGGTACATTTCTTCTCGTGCAAGAAAAAAACTGATTCTGAAATCGAAGATAATTAATTGGTGGTTTCCTTACAAGGGAGACTTACTCTTTGTTTGTTTGTTTGTTTGTTTCTACCACTGGAGTTTGCCCGGAATCTTTAATCTTTCCTTCCACTTCACAGTTATTTGTCGTCTCCCTCTTTTGTTAATGGGTCTAAAGGGCAGAATTCTTTGCCCCAAGGAAGGGTGTTAGACTGCTCTCGTCCTTCTTCCCGCCCTCCACTGGAGTCACCTTTTTCCTCCTAAGCATTGGTTTCCTCCCACATCTGGACCACTTTTTTTTTCCTTTAGTGGTATCTACTTGAAGGTAACGTAAAAGATTAATGATACTTGTTTTAAAAATGTTTCATTGGGCCAGGCGTGGTGGCTCACGCCTGTAAACCCAGCACGTGGGAGGCCAAGGTGGGTGAATTGCCTGAGCCATCCTGAGCCAGAGCAAGCCCCCCATCTCTAAACACTAGCCAGGCGTTGTGGCGGGCTCCTGTCGTCCTTATCTATTTGGGAGGCTGAGACAAGAGGATCTATTGAACCCAAGAGTTTTGAGGTTGCTGTGAGCTATGATGCCATGACACTCTACCAAGGGTGACAAAGTGAGACTCTGTCTCAAAAACATAAAATTGGCTCGGCGCCTGGGGTTCAACGGGCTAAGGCGCCAGCCATGTACGCCTGAGCTGGCGGGTTGAATCCAGCCCAGGCAAGCCAAACAACACTGACGGCTGCAACCAAAAAAATGGCGGGTGTTGTGCCGGGCGTCTGTAGTCCCAGCTACTTGGGAGGCAGAAGCAAGAGACTCGCTTGAGCCCAGGAATTGGAGGTTGCTGTGAGCTGTGATGCCACAGCACTCTATCCAGGGTGACAGCTTGAGTCTCTGTCTCAAAAATAAATAAATAAATAAATTAATTAATTAATATAAAATTAAAATGTTTCATTCCTTTCTTGTATTTTTAAAAGGGCTCGTCCCGTTTTTTTTTTAATTATTATTCCTATCACCTAACAAGGGGGAGCGTTAATCTTGCATTGAAAGATGTTGTTTAAAGGC
>CAUYON010036266.1:0-17704 GCA_963573935.1 Arctocebus calabarensis
CCCCCCCAGCTCCTACCAGTCATCACAGGGCGGCTATGGCAGAAATGCAGACCACAGCATGAACTACCAGTACAGATAAGCCCCTGCGGGGCAGAGATTTGTACCTTCTGCACTTACTCCCCATTGGAAGATCCAGTTTTATGCATCACAGTTAACATGTCAACCGGCCCCTCCAGGCCCTACCCCCACCCCGTCCACGTTGCAGTGTCATGAGGTGCATCGAGTCACTTCCATGGCCCGTCCTGTGATCCATTATTTAGCCGTGTTTGGGACTCTGTGTCTTCAATGGTTTGTTAGTTGCCATGACATCTTTGTCTGGGTAGAGTTTTTGCGTTTTTGGCAGTTCCGTATCCCTCTGTCTATTTACAATTGGTATTCATGTTAACTCAGTTTGTCTTTAAATAGTTACAGAGGGGATACATCATTTGTTAATGCTTTTGTGAAGTGAGTTAAACGAGCTTTCTGTATTTTAATGCTTTAGTGTTTCAGTTTTATAAGTGAAGATTTTATTTTAAAAACCAGTGGGAAAGAGTGGGGGGATTTTTGTATGTCTGGGTCATTCAGGCAATACATCTGAATTAAGATGAATGTAGACAAATAAAGAAAAAGAAAACCGTGCCTGTCCTAGGCCTGGGTGTCTGACCCACCAGCAATGGATGGGCCAGTTCCCCCGCTCTGTTCCCACTCTGAGGAAAGTGGGGTGGGCTGGTGGGATAGTCCCTAGTCACCGGGGAGGGTCCACCTCCAGGCCTCTAGACACCTTTACTCTGCTTATGAAAACGAGCTGCCTGGTTACTTGGGATCCTGTGGAAACACCCACCAGCCATCTGCAGAATTGCAGACAGTGACCTGCGCGGGTCTTTGAGGTCTGATTTGTTTTCTGCACCCTGATTCTGGTGTAATTTCAAGTACAAATTCTTGCGTTGTGGAATTAAATGTCCCCGATAGCATCCATACTTCAACCCAATCTGAAAAGGGCAGTTGTCACCCCGGGTAAGCCCCAGCTGAGGACCATCTGTGCTAGGAAGGAGCTTTGTGTCTTTGTTGCAGCCTTGATCTCCAGAGCTGTGCCACTCAGAGACTTACAGAAAGGAGAGCTGAAGCTATTTTCAGTTGTCTGGACTTACTCCAGCAGTTTTCCAGAGAGCAGTGGTTCTCAGTCTGGGTCAGTGTTATCTCTCACAGGGAAGTTCTGCAGTGTTTGGAAAATATTTGTCAATATTAGGTGATGCTCCTGCCATCCAGTGGATAGAGGTCAAGGATGCTGCAAATACCATATACTGCACAGGTCAGCGCACAAAACATGGAAACTGTGTTAAAATGTCCACAGAGGTGGAGAAACCCTCCCTTACAGCAGCTCCTTCTCAGCTCTTCCCCCTTCCTAGGGAGGGATAGGGCCACTGTAACAGGGGCAGCACTTTTATCCACGTGCTACTTGTACTTCAACCTGTCTGGAAGAGCACCACTTGCTAGGCCTGGGATATCACCTCTCTGTGAGAACCCTTCACCGCTTGCTAGCTGACTTCAATGCCAGGAAGCTGCCTCTCTGCTTTAAGACCAGGCGCTGTTGCTTGGCCCCCCATGCTTGGGGAACCATGGCTACCGGCAGAAGTGAGGACCTTTCGCAGAATCACTTTCAAAGAATAAAGATCTGCCTTCATGGAGAGGTGAAAGAAAGAGCTTATGTACTAGAAAAGGAAATACTGGAGTAATTCATTCTGCTAGAGCAGAGGAGATCTCAGATACCAGAGGCCCAGCCCAGGGAAAGAGGGGAAAAAGAGTCGGCCCATGATGCAAAAATTTGAGTTGTCCGGAACTGCCCTGGGATTTCACCCGCCCAGCAGGGGAGGGGTAAGAGGACAGACCTGAGGGATGGTCCTACCCTGACTAAGGGGAGGTGTTCATGTCCCATCTGCCCTCTCAGACATGTCTAGTGCCTGGGACAAGAAGAGACTTCTACCAGATCAGTGAACCTTGTGTTTGAGGTGAGAGTATATAGCGTACATCACTTAGACAGCCAGGGAGGAGGAGGAACTTATCCTGGTCCCAACTTACCAGGTTCCTCTAACTTCCAGGCAAGTGCCTGTATTCTCTGGCACACTCTTCCTTCCATTCACTTTCTGGTCACGTGGACCACCACTGCCACGAGTTTCTGAATCCTGATGCAATACAGGGAAAGGATTCACTCCCTGCTGAAAATCTGCAGCCCATCAGGCACCTGTCCAAAGAGGACAGCTCATGACCACATTGTGCCCTAACTGTACTCAGGGACAGGAACCTCACTGGTGGTAGTGATGCCAGGATGGCCTTTGCCAGTGTCCCAGCCCTCACAATCTGCCACATCAGGAAGCTGTGTTCAGATGTGGCTGTCACCTTGAGCAATGATAAAGGACTTCTAGGCCAGGTCCCTTCAAAAGCCTTTAAGGTGACCTGGGGAGCTTTCTTAGTCCAGCATTGTGTTTGGGGTGGATGGTGTCCTGCATCTTCTCGCTACCAGCAGAGGATACGAGGTGCATCATCAGGAAAAGGCAGGATCCCCACGCTTACCTGGCAAGTTAATCAGGATGGGGTACTTTGGGGCTAGGCCATGAGGTCAGTGACCAGATACTGGGGACACATGCCCCAGAGTGCTCTGGACACAGGTGGAGGGTGGGATGGTAGAGGGTAGGGCAGGGCCTTGCTGGGAATCTGGACTGATTCTGGAGGATAAGTGGGAATTATCGAGAATTAGTAACCCTGGAACTAAAGGAGACCTCTGAACCATAATTAGGTGTACAGACCCAGGATTTCTGCTGCCTTGCTTTTAGCAGTCACGTGGACCCTGCTTGTCTCTGGGCTAGGATCCAGTCTGACCTGAGGGTTACAACCCAGCTACTCGATGGCCCCTGCCCCTGGCCGGGGAAACTCCCCTCTAATCCTTCTAATGCCTCAGGGGCTTCTCTTGGAAGGACTGTGAGTACCTGGTCCCCCAACCCCCTTGCCTTGCCCTTTGCAGCAGGGGTGCCAGCCTGTGGACTCAGTTTCCAGTGTGTACCCTACACGGGCCACGCACTGCACACACCTGAGACCTCTGACATAATGTTAGGCAATGGCCCGGTAAGCCTTCCCAGAAGCCATAGGCTCCCTCTAACCCATCCGGAATAAATAAGACTCCCTGTGTTTGCGTTTCATTACTCAGCATGTGTTTATCGGGTGGTAGTTAAAGTGCCAAGTCATGTGGTGGGTCACTGTCCAGGGAGTGTACAGGAAAACCTCCCATGTCTGGAGGAGGGGGGATGGGGGAGATACACCAGGGAAAGGTGACAGGAGTGAAGAGGATTTAGGTGTAGGTGAGATGGGTCTCAAGAAGCTGAAAGTTGTGGGGGGGTGTGTGTGTGCATGAAACCATCTTGGACACAGGAGGGAATGGTGAGTACCTGGCGGGCAGCCTGTGGGGTAACAAGGGGCATCAAATGTACCAGACAGGACTTTGGAACCTTTATTCTGAGGACAATAGCCATGGAAGGATTCTGAGCTGGGAAAACCTCAGGCCTACTTTTAAGCTTAAAGGCTGTTCTGTGGACTATCAGGTGTATAGGAAAAAGGGAGAGTGGGGCGGGGGGCACAGACCAGCAGAAGGGCTTGAGGTCTAGATCTCCCAAAGTGGGGCTTACACTGAGCAGGTGGCAAGATCCTGGACTAAGTAAGGCCACAGCTCCCAGACCTTGAGAGGATTAACTGCATAGCATGGCCAGGCACTGTGGCTCACGCCTGTGTCCTAGCACTCTGGGAGGCTGAGGGCAGATTGCCTGAGCTCATGGGTTTGAGACCAGCCTGAGCCAGAGCAAGAACTCATCTCTAAAAATAGCTGTCTGGGTGTTGTGTGCACTTCTAGTCCCCGCTCCTTGGGAGGCTGAGGTAAGAGAATTGCCTAAGCCCCAGATTTTGAGGTTTTTGTGAGCTATGATGCCAGAGCACTCTACCCAGAGTGACAAAGTGAAACTCAAAAAAAAAAAACAGGGTGGCACCCGTGGCTCATTGAGTAGGGCTACGGCCCCATAAACCGAAGGTGGTGGGTTCAAAACCCGGCCTTGGCCGAATTGCAAAAAAACAAATAGCTGGGCGGTGTGGCAGGCTCCTGTAGTCCCAGCTACTCCAGAGGCTGAGGCAAGAGAATCGCCTAAGCCCAAGAGTTGGAGGTTGCTGTGAGCCCTGTGACGTCACGACACTCTACCTAGGGCGAGTGAGACTTTGTATCACTGTGACAGAACTCTCATCACTCTGCTTCCTGGGCAGCCACAGGCAATCACAGAGGAGGCAAGTTGGGGATCTGATCGCACCCTGTTGTCCTGCCTTGGGGGTGACAGATGCTCAAGCTGTCCCCCTGGGTAGAGTGCCATGGCATCACAGTAACCTCCAACTCCTGGGCTCAGACGATTCTCCTGTCTCCTCCCAAGTAGCTGGGACTACAGGCGACCCCCACAACGCTTGCTATTTTTTTTTTTTTTTTTGGTTGTAGTTGTCATTGGCAGGCCTGGTCTGGATTCGAACCCAACAGCTGGGGTGTATGTGGCTGGCGCTTTAGCCACTTGAGCCACAGGCGCTGGGCCTACAATTTTTCTTTAAAGGAAACATCATGTTCAACCTTAAAGGAGTGTTTTTAGGTAGTCTCGGCTCGGCTCCTGTGGCTCAAGGGGCTAAGGCGCCAGCCACGTACACCTGAGCTGGAGGGTTCGAATCCAGCCGGGGCCCGCCAAACAACAGTGCCGGCTGCACCCAAAAAAATGGCTGGGCGTTGTGGTGGGTGCCTGTGGTCCCAGCTACTTGGGAGGTGGAGGCAGGAGACTCGCTTGACCCCAGGAGGTTACTGTGAGCTGTGATGCCACAACACTCTATCCAGGATGACAGCTTGCAGCTCTGTCTCAAAAAAAAAAAAATACATGAAAAAATAGTCTCACTATGTCCCCGTGGTGTCACAGCTCACAGCAACCTCAAACTCTAGTACTTAAGCAATTCTCTTGCCTCAGCTTCCCAAGTAGCTAGGACTATAGCGCCTGCCACAACACCAGCTATTTTTTGTTGTTGCAGTTGTCAATTGCTGTTTAGCTGGCCCAGGCCGGGTTTGAGCCTGGCAGCCAGGGTGTATGTGGCCGGCGCCCTACCCACTGGGCTACTGACACTGCCCAAAGGAGTGTTATTGACATTGTGGAAGGGTGCCAAAATTTTTTGAGGTAAGGCAAAAGCAGTGAAACATGAGTTATACATGGGAAATTCAGAAATGATGAATGTTTTAAAGGAAAGAGCAAATGGAAAGGCCCTAATGTGGACCCCTTTGCGGGGCATCTTCTGGGTGCGCTTCACAGAGGATGAACCACCAAGCCTGAGAAACTGGTATCGTTAGATTTCTTCCGCGAGAAGAGCCTGAGGCTCCCAGATCAGCAGTCTTCGTCCAGAGTAGCCCAGTTTAAGATAGTTGTTATGTGAGCGGAAATGTTCTGGGTCGATGGCGCCCTCTGCTGACCAGGATAGACATCCTTACATCTAACAATAACGATTATTTTATAGATATGTATGTATATATCTTTTTTGTAGAGACAGAGTCTCACCTTCTTGCCCTCGGCAGAGTGTTGTGGCATCACAACTCACAGTAACCTCCAACTCCTGGGCTTAAGCGATTCTTTTGCCGCAGCCTCCAAGTAGCTAGGACTATAGGCGCCCACCACAACGCCTGGCTATTTTTTTGGTTGCGATTCTCATTGTAGTTTGGCGGGCTCCGGGCTCGATTTGAACCCGCCAGCTCTGGTGTATGTGGCTGGCGCCTTAGCCGCTTGAGCCACAGGCACCGAGCCAATTCCTTTTTTTGTTACGTATTGAGCACTTACGACGTGATAGGTCTTGTGTAGGGCCTGTGCTAAGCTTTTGTTAACAAAGCGAAGAGATGGGACTAAAGCGTGTGCCGGGCACTTTGTAGAGTTCATCCGCCATATTCAGTCTTTAACAGTGTCCTTATGCTGAGATGGCGCTGGTATAACAATTCTTCATAGTTCATGCAGGATAAAATTGTTGCTCAGAGGCGGTGCCCGTAGCTCAGTGGTTAGGGCACGCGCCACATACGAGGCTGTAGGGTTTGAATCTGGCCTGGCCCTGCTAAACAATGACAACTACAACAAAAAAATAGCTATGCGTTGTGGTGGGCGCCTATAGTCCCAACTACTTGGGAGGCTGACGCAAGAGAATAAAGGGCGGTGCCTGTGGCTCAAAGGAGGAGGGCTCTGGCCCCATATGCCAGAGGTGGCGGGTTCAAACCTAGCCCCGGCCAAAAACAGCAAACAAACAAAAAAAAGTAAATAAATAATAAAAATAAAAATAAATAAAAATTGTTGCACAGAAGCCAGGCGCGGTGGCTCACAGTGCACTGGGAGGCTGAGGCGGATGGATTACTTGAGCTCGCGGGTTCGAGACCAGCCTGAGTAAGTGTGAGATCCTAGTCTCTAAAAACATCCTAGTTGGATGTTGTGGAGGGCGCCTGTAGTCCCAGCTACTTGGGAGGCTGAGGCAAGAGAATCGCTTGAGCCCAGGAGTTTGAGGTTGCTGTGAGTTATGACGCCACAACAGTCTACTGAGGGATACGAAGTAAGACCCTGTCTCAAATAAAAACAATTGTTGCTCAGAGAGGTTTTAATTGTAAGACAAAGAGTGGCAGGAAGGGATTCAAACCCAGAACAATTTAATTCTTCTAGTTAGCGCGCTGTAGGCTGGAGTCAAGTAAGTTCCAAGCTGAGGTAAACTGGGTCTGCTTCGGTTACCAGGGATCCGTGACGCGCTCTCCCGTACCACAAGAGTCACGTGATCACAGCCAATATGGCGCCTCCCACAGTGTTTCTTAGCCCACGTGGTTATGGCAGTCAAGATGGCGGCGGCGGCCAATCCGGCTACCCTGGATTCGGCTCCGCGGATCATGCGGCTGGTGGCCGAATGCAGCCGCTCGAGGGCTCGGGCGGGCGTGCTACGGCTGCCGCATGGGCCAGTGGCCACTCCAGTGTTCATGCCAGTGGGCACGCAAGCCACCATGAAGGGCATCACGGCCGAGCAGCTGGACGCTCTGGGTTGCCGCATCTGCCTGGGCAACACCTACCATCTGGGTTTGAGGCCGGTGGGTGGGGTCTACCCTGGGGTGGGGAGGGCGGTGGCGGAGCATGGGGAGTCAGGGGGTATCCCCTAGGCTCCTGCACACACAAAAGTCAGTCAACAAACCGTAGTGCGCGCGCCTGTGGTACAGGCCCTGTGGTGGGCATGAGAGAGCAGCGGGGAGAAAAGCAGTTCCTCTCCGTCCTCCCACACGGGCCGCCAGTGTCTTGCTCACTCCTAAACCGACATTCTTCTCCCAACCCAGGGCCCGGAGCTAATCCAGAAAGCCCACGGTCTCCATGGCTTCATGAATTGGCCCCATAATCTGCTGACGGTGAGGTGGGGTTAGGGCCGGGATCCGAGGATACTTCTGTAGAGTGAGGGGTCCCTCGTCTCCAACCGGTGACAGCCCTGCGGTGGGGTTTCCCCCAGGACAGCGGCGGCTTCCAGATGGTGTCCTTGGTGTCTCTGTCCGAGGTGACTGAGGAGGGCGTCCGCTTCCGCTCCCCCTACGACGGTGATGAGACCCTTTTGAGCCCAGAGAAGTCGGTGCAAATCCAGAACGCCCTAGGTGAGCGGACCCTCGGGGAGCCGCCCTTTCCCCTGTCTATCCGGAGTGGATGTGAGGGGGGCGCTTACGCTTGGGTGCTGTGTGATTTTAAGCAATTACGCATTTCCTCCTTAGCTCCAATGCATCCAGCTCAATGGGGAAATACCTAATAGTACATCCTTAGTAAGATTGCTGACAAGAATAAATGAGGTAGGCCGGGCGTGGTGGCTCACGCCTATAATTCCAGCACTTGGGAGGGTAAGGCGGGTGGATCGCCTGAGAAAGAACGATACTCCATCTCTAAAAAACAGCCGGTGTTGTGGCTGGCGCCTGTAATTCCAGCTACTCCGGAGGCTGAGGCAAGAGAATCGCTTGAGCCCAAGAGTTTGAGGTTGCTGTGAGCTATGATGCCACGAAGCTCTCTCCAGGGTGACCAAGTAAGACTCTGTCTCAAAAAAAAAGCAAGAATAAACGAGGTAATATCGGTAAATCTCTTATCACAGTGCCTGGCTGTATAGTTTTTATTATTATCATTATTCTTATCCTTTTTTCCCCTTATTTGTTTATTTATTTAGAGACAGAGCTTCACTTTGTTGCCCAGGCTAGAATGCCATGGCCTTGCTCACAGCAACCTCAAACTACTGGGTTAAAGTGAACTTGCTGTCTCAGCTTCTTGAGTAGCTTGGGACCACAGGTGCCTGCCTCTAGTCCGGCTACTTTTTCCATTTTTAGTACAGACAGGTTTTTGCATTTGCTCAGACTGGTCTCCAATTCTTGAGCTCCAGGTGTCCAGCCTTGACCTCCCAGAGTGTTAGGATTACAGTTGTGGGCCACTGCACCTGAGCCTATAGCCTATAAATTCTCTTTATGTATATATATATATATTTTTTTTTTTTGCAGTTTTTATAAATTCTCTTTACATACATATACATATATATTTTGTTTGTTTGTTTGTTTGTTTGTTTTTTTCTTGTAGAGACAGAGTCCCACTTTATCGCCCTCGGTAGAGTGCTGAAGCATCACACAGCTCACAGCAACCTCCAACTCCTTGCCTCAGCCTCCCAAGTAGCTGGGACTGTAGGCACCCGCCACAACGCCTGGCTATTTTTCTGTTTTGCAGTTCTGCCAAGGCCGGGTTTGAACCCGCCACCTTCGTTATATCAGTATATGGGGCTGGCACCCTACTCGATGAGCCACAGGCGCTGCCCTTTTTTATTTTTATTTTTTGCAGTTTTTGGCCAGGGCCAGGTTTGAACCCGCCACCTCTGGCGTATGGGGCCAGTGCCCTACTCCTTGAGCCACAGGCGCTGCCCCGGAAAGGAACTTTTTAAGTCTCACTTTGTTGCCCTTGTGGAGTCACAGCTCACAGCTCATAGCAACCTCAAACTCTTGGACTTAAGCAATTCTCTTTACTCAGCCTCCCAAGAAGTTGTGACTACGGGTGCAGTCTACAATGCCTGGCTATTTTTAGAAATGAGGTCTCAGGCTTCGCCTGTGGCTCAGTGAGTAGGGCACTGGCCTCATATACTGAGGGTGGCAGGTTCGAACCGGGCCCCAGCTAAAACTGCAAAAAAAAAAAAAAAAAAAAGTAGAAACGAGGTCTCGCTCTATCAGGTTGGTCTCAAACCTGCAAGTCCACCCTCTTCGGCCTCCCAGAGTGCTAGGATTACAGGTGTGAGCCACTGTGCCCGGCTCTGGAAAGGAACTTTTGTTCAGGGCTGTACCATGTTTTATTTAACCACAGCTCTACTGATGGGTGCTTGGTTCGCTTCCCTGTCTTCTGATGCTGGTCCTTGTAGTGAGGAATCACTTTTTCTATTTTGGGATGTAATCCATGTGCTAGGACAGAATTTTAGGTTGGGGGAGGCAACATCAGATCCACATTCGGAAAACCTTCCTCTTTCCACTGTATAAACAGATTGTGAGAACCAACTAGGAGTCAGCAAGACCTAGAAAGGTTCTTAGAGGGGTCCAACCTATTCCCAAGAAGAGGTGGGGGCCTTCCCAGTGATGGTGTTCCTATCTCACTCAGGCTCAGATATCATCATGCAGCTGGATGACGTTGTGAGCAGCACCGTGACAGGGCCACGAGTGGAGGAAGCCATGTACAGGTGTGTGTGTGCGCGCGCACATGTGTTAGGGTAGGGGATCCTACTCCTATGGCCTTGTGACTGGGTCCCTCTTACAGGTCAATCCGCTGGTTGGACCGGTGCATTGCAGCCCATCAACGGCCGGACAAGCAAAACCTCTTTGCCATCATCCAGGGTGGGCTGGATGAAGATCTCCGTGCCACCTGCTTAGAAGGTGATCTTGTTAAAATACCATTTTGTCCTCAAACCTTTCCTACCCCTCTTTCCCATTCCAGTAAGTCTTTTTTTTTTTGAGACAGTCTCACTATGTCGCCCTCAGTAGAGTGCCGTGACGTCACTCTTGGGCTTAAGCAATTCTCTTACCTCAGCCTCCCAAGTAGCTGGGACTACAGGTACCTGCCATAATGCCTGGCTATTTTTTGGTTGCAGTTGTCATTGTTGTTTAGTAGGCCCCAGCTGAGCTCGAACCCACCAGCTTTGGTGTATGTGGCTGGCACCCTACTCACCTAGCTACAGGTGCTGAGCCCAGTAAGTCTTTTTAAGAGAAACCTACTGGCTCAGTGCTTGTAGCACAGTGCTTATGGTGCCAGCCACATTCACTGAGGCTGGCAAGTCTGAACCCGGGCTGGACCAGCTAAACAACGACAACTGCAAGAAAAAAATAGCCAGGTGTTGTAGTGGGCGCCTATAGTCCCAGCTACTTGGATGGCTGAGGCAAGCCCAAGAGTTTGAGGTTGCTGTGAGCCAGATGCCACGGCACTCTACCAATGGTGACATAGTGAGACTCTGTCTCAAATAAATAAATAAGAGAGACCCACTGTTTGCACTTCAGTTCGTGTCACAATTCAGTGTGCATGGATGTATATGAAAGTGGAAACCAGGCTGGGTGTGGTGGCAGGTTCCTGTAGTCATAGCTAATCAGCAGGTTGAGGCAGGAGGATCACTTGACCCTAAGAGTTTGAGGTTGCTATGAGCAGTGATGACATGGTACTCTACCCAAGGTGAGAAAGTGAGACTTTGTCTTAAAAAAAAAAAAAGTGTGTGTGTGTGTGTGTGTGTGTATATATATATATATATATATATATAGAAACCAAGTCTTCATGAAGAGCTACCTATTTTTTTTTTTGTAGTTTTTGGCTGGGGCTGGGTTTGAACCTGCCACTTCCAGTATATGGGGCTGGTACCCTACTCCCGAGCCACAGGCACCGCCCTTTTATTTTTTTCTTAATTAAGTATTATGGCTTGGTGCCCACTGCTCAGTAGTTAGGGTGCTGGCCTCATCACTGAGGCAGGCAGATTCAAACACAGCCCAGGCCTGCTAAAGAACAATGACAACTGCAACAAGAAAATAGCTGGACCTTGTGGCGGTGCTTGTAGTCCCAGCTACTTGGGAGGCTGAGGCAAGAGAATTGTTTAAGAGTTTGAAGTTGCTGTGAGCTATGATGTTACAGCACTCTACTGAGGGTGTCATAGTGAGACTCTGTTGCAAAAACAAAAAACCCCATTGTTTCACTCTTTCTTTTTGGAGACAAGAGTCTGAAACTCTTGGGTTTAAGCAATTCTCTTGTTTCATCGTCTAATGTAACTGGGACCACAGGCACCTCCCACCCTCCTCGGCCTCTCGAGTGCTGAGATTATAGGAGTGAGCCACCATGCCCGGCCCATAGTCGCACTCTTCTGTGCCAAGGATTGAGTGCCATGGTATCTTCATAACTCACTGTAGCCTCAAACTCCTGGGCTCCAGTGATCCTCCTTCCTCAACCTTCCAAGTAGCTGAGACTACAGCTGTGTGCCAGTCACACCTGGACTGTAAATTTTTTTTTTTTGAGACAGAGTCTTACTCCGTTGCTCTGGGTAGAGTGCCGTGGAGTCATCATAGCTCACATCCTCAAACTCTCGGGCTCACATGATCTTGCTTCAGCCTTCCCTGTACCTGGGAGTATAGGTGTGTGCCACAATGCCCTGCTAGTTTTTCTATTTTTTTTAAATTTACCTATCTATCTATTTATTTACTTATTTAATATATATATATGTATTTCTTTTTTGAGACAGAGTCTCAAGCTGTTGCCCTGGCTAGAGTGCTGTGGCATCATAGCTTACAGCAACCTCAAACTCCTGGGTCCATGTGATTCTGTAGCTTCAGCCTCCCAAGTATCTGGGCCTACAGGTGCCCGCCACAACACCCAGCTGTTTTTTTGGCCCTATCTGGTTTCGAACTTGCCAGCTCTGGTGTGTGTGGCTGGCACCCTAGCAGCCTAAGCTACAGGTGCCGAGCCAGTTTTTCTATATTTTAGTAGAGATGGGGTTTACTCTTGCTCAGGCTGGTCTCCAATTCCTGAACTCAAGCAATCCACCTGCCTCAGCCTCCCAGAATACCAATATTACAGGCCTGGCCAATAAATTAAAAAAAAAATTTTTTTTTTACAGAGTGCTATGTTGCCCAGTCTGGCCTCAAGTAATCCTCTTGTCTTGGTTCCCTGAGCAGAGGCATGAGCCCAGTGCCTGAGAAGCCTCACATATTTTGTTGCAGAAATGTTAGTTTTTAATGACCAACTATTATCAGCCTATGAGATGTTCATTATTCTCAAATCGGGAAAATTCTGAAACTCATCTGACTTCAAAGATTTCAGCTAAAGGAGTACCTCTGCTAAGGGTTCATGGGGAGGGTTTTGCATACATTAGTCACTCAAAAAATGGAAGCTCAGGGCCGCACTTGTGGCTCAGTGAGTAGGGCGCTGGCCCCATATACCAAGAGTGCCAGGTTCAAACCCGGCCCCTAACTGCTCAACAAAAAAAATAGCTGGGTGTTATGGCTGGTGCCTGTAGTCCCAGCTACTCGGGAGGCTGAGGCAGGAGAATCGCCTAAGCCCAGGAGTTGGAGGTTGCTGTGAGCTGTGTGATGCCACGGCACTCTACCGAGGGCCATAGAGAGAAACTCTGTCTCTACAAAATAAAATAAAATAAAATAAATGGAAGCTCATATCACAAGGAGTCCTTCTAGACAGACTATCTGTCTTTGGGTCTCTCTGTATCTCTCCCTAAGGTACTGTCATCCTGGGAATGATGACAAGGCACATTTCCTCTTGTCTGGTCACCTCTCACCTTACTTGTATCTCCAGAGATGACCAAGAGGGATGTGCCTGGCTTTGCTATTGGTGGCCTGAGTGGGGGTGAGAGCAAAGCCCAGTTTTGGAAGATGGTGGCTCTGAGTACCTCCCGCCTGCCTAAAGACAAGCCCCGATACCTGATGGGAGTAGGGTAAGTCAAGAGGGAGGCAGAGCACTTCCTGTGGAACGTGGTTTTATGGGGATGCCTATCCTGGTTGGAGGGGAGACTGAAGAGCACTTGATTGTCTCATGGGGGCGGTTCTGTGAAAATGAGGCCAGTTCAGGGGAGTTAGTTTTGGGAGGGTGCCTAGGAAGACCAGTCTGAAGGCTAGAGGCTTTCTGTTCCTCTCCCCAGCTATGCCACTGATCTGGTGGTTTGTGTTGCTCTCGGATGTGACATGTTTGACTGTGTCTTCCCCACGCGGACAGCGGTGAGCCTCTGGGCACTGGTAGACAGTGGGATAGGGTAGGGGATTGGGGCTAAGGTGTGGGTAGGACAGGGAGGGTAGAGACCTGTATGACCAGCCTTCCCTCACTTCCTCCCTTAGCGCTTTGGCTCTGCCCTGGTACCCACCGGGAACCTACAGTTGAAGAAGAAGCTGTTTGAGAAGGATTTTGGTGCCATAGACCCAGAGTGCACCTGCCCCACCTGCCAGAAGTAGGCCGGGTGGTGGTTGGGAGGGTTGGGGAGAGGGGGCAGGGCTGGCTCTGCTGAACCATGCCCCCTGCTGAGCCACACCCTCCATCCTTTTCCGTAGGCACAGCCGGGCATTCCTACATGCACTGCTGCACAGTGACAACACGGCCGCCCTGCACCACCTCACCGTGCACAACATTGCCTACCAGGTGGGCCACTGCCCCAGAGACAGGAAAGGGTTGGGAGGGCCCTGGCCTCCTGAGTACCAGTTGCTGACCTTGACTCCCCTGTCCCTGCAGTTGCGCCTGATGAGTGATGTGCGCACCAGCATCGTGGAAAAGCGCTTCCCTGAGTTTGTGCGTGACTTCATGGGTACCATGTATGGGGACCCCTCCCTCTGTCCCACTTGGGCCACTGAAGCCTTGGCTTCTGTAGGAATCACACTGGACTGACATGGCATCAGAGAAGGGAGGAAAGGGTTGGAAGTTATTGAAGGATTTTTTTGTTTTTTTGGAAAGTTTTTTAATTCTAACTTAAAGAATGTGTCTGTGTCTTCTTGGGGAGGTGGCCTGTTTTGGTCTCCTACCTGGCCTGAGCATCCCTGTAGTTGGGAACACTGATAACACATAAGAATGGCAGGAGTTGGTGACCAGAAACCACCAGGGACAGCCCAGCATGTGCCCCCTGAGTGGGTGTTACTTCCCTTTTCCTGTGGCCCATGTTCCCCTGCAACTCTGGAAGTGGCCACAGCTGTATTTCCCATTTTTGCAAATGAGGAATCAGGCCTGGGGAGGGGAAGTCCTCACCCAAGGTCTTTAACATCTAGAGGTACTGGCTTGGTTTTATCACTTTCCGTAAACAGTGATGACAATAGGTGTGACCTAGTAGGTGTGATCTCATGTGTATTTGATTTTTTTTTTTTTAGACAGTCTTACTCTGTCGCCCTGGATAGAGTGCCATGATGTAGAGCTCACAGCAACCTCAAACTCCTGGGCTCAAGCAATCCTTTTGCCTCACCCTCTGAGCAGATGGGACTACTGGTGACCACCACAGTGCCTGGATCTTTTTTTTTTTCTATTTTTATTAGATATGGGGTCTCAATCTTGCTCAGGCTAGTTTCAAACTCCTAAGCTCAAGCAATCCACCTGCCTAGGCCTCCCAGAGTGCTAGGATTATAGGCATGAGCCACCATGCCCGGGCTTAATTCTTGCAGGTTTTTTTTTTTTTTTTTGGAGAGCCTCAAGCTGTCACGCTGGGTAGAGTGCCGTGGCATCAAAGTGCTGTGGCATCACAGCACAGCAACCTGCAACTCCTGGATTCAAGCCATTCTCCTGCCTCTGCCTCCCATGTAGATGGAACTACAGGCACCCACCACAATGCCTGGTTGCAGCCATAATTGTTATTTGGCAGACCCGGGCTGGATTTGAACCCGTCAGCTCAGGTGTATGTGGCTGGTGCCTTAGCCGCCTGAGCCACAGTCGCTGAGCCAATTCTTGCAGTTTTATGATGCATGTATAGTTATGTTCCCACTTTACAGAGAAGGACACTAAGGGTCAAATAAATGAAATTATTTGGTCATAATCACAACTTTAGTCCACTTGGCTACTATAAAAAAGGTCATAAACTAGGGGGCTTATAAAAAACAAATTGGGTGTGGTGGCTCACTCCTATAATCCCAGGATTGTGGCTAACTGAGGTGGGAGGACTGCTTCAGGATAGGTGTTCCAGACCACCCTGAGCAACACAGTGAAACATCTCTACAGAAATATTAAAAAATAAATTAGTTGTGTGTGGTAGCATAGCTTTAAGGTCCCAACTACTCAGGAGCCTGAAGCAAGAGGATCTCTTGAGCCAAGGATTGCAAGGCTGAAGTGAGCTGTGCCTCTGCCACTGCACTAGGCAACAAAGACTGTCTCTAGGCTTGGCGCCCGTAACACAGTGGTTATGTGCCAGCCATATACACCAAGGCTGGTGCATTTGAATCCAGCCCAGGCCTGCTACACAATGACGACTGCAATAAAAAAATAGCTGGGCATTGTGTCAGGTGCCTGTAATCCCAGCTACTTGGGAGGCCGAGGCAAGAGAATGGCTTAAGCCCAAGAGTTTGAGGTTGCTGTGAGCTGTGATGCATGGCAATCTACTGAGGGGACATAGTGAGACTGTCTCAAAAGGAAAAAAAAACTGGGCGGCACCTGTGGCTCATCAAGTAGGGCACTGGCCCTATATACCAAAGGTAGCGGGTTCAAACCCAGCCTCGGCCGAACTGCAAAACAGAAAAATAGCCAGGCGTTGTGGTGGGTGCCTGTAGTCCCAGCTACTCCGGAGGCTGAGGCAGGAGAGTTGCCTAAGCCCAGGAGTTGGAGGTTGCTGTGAGCTGTGTAACACTACAGCACTCTACCGAGGGCGATAAAGTGAGACTCTGCCTCTACAAACAAACAAACAACAACAACAAAAAAACTGCCTCTAAAAAAGTAAAAGAAAAGGAAAGGGCAGAAGTGCTGGCTCAGGCCTATAATCCTAGCACTATGAGAGGGTGAGGTGGGTGGATTGCTTTAGCTCAGGAGAGTTTAAGAGTAGCCTGAGGGGCTCGGCACCTGTGGCTCAATGGGCTAAGGCGCCAGCCACATACACCTGAGCTGGCCGGTTCGAATCCAGCCCGGGCCCGCCAAACAACAATGACGGCTGCAACCAAAAAATGGCTAGGCGTTGTGGTGGGCACCTGTAGTTCCAGTCAATTGGGAGGCGGAGGCAAGAGACTTGCTTGATCCCAGGAAATAGAGGTTGCTGTGAGCTATGATGCCACAGCACTCTACCCAGGGTGACAGCTTGAGGCTCTGTCTCAAAAAAAAAAAAAAAGAAAAGACCATAGCAATCACCCTATAGATGAACAGGCCCAGTAAATAACTAAGATAATTTTTTCTATTAATGCCAGCATTTTTGGGTGATTGAAGAGGAAGGATCATTTGAGCCCAGCAATTTCAGATTAGCCTGGGCAATACAGTGAGAGTTTCTACCTGCAAAAAGTAAGAAATATTGGTGCCACTGCACTCTACCAAGGGCGATAAAGTAGAAACTCTGTCTCTAAAAAAAAAAAAAAAAGTAAGAAATATTGGTAGAGTGTGGCAGCTTGGGTCTGTAATTTCACCTACTCAATAGGCTGAGACAGTAGGATCATTTTTTTTTTTTTTTTTTTTTTGTAGAGACAGAGACTCACTTTATTGCCCTTGGTAGAGTGCCGTGGTATCACACAGCTCACAGCAACCTCCAACTCCTGGGCTTAGGCAATTCTCTTGCCTCAGCCTCCCAAGTAGCTGAGACTACAGGCACCAGCCACAACGCCCGGCTATTTTTCTGTTTTGCAGTTCGGCCGAGGCTGGGTTTGAACCCACCACCTTCAGCATATGGGGCTGGCACCCTAACTCGCTGAGCCACAGGTGCCGCAGACAGTAGGATCATTTGAGCCCAGGGGCTTGAGGTGGTAATGACATATGAGGGTGTCACAGCACTGCAACCTAGAGAACTGAGGAACTGATCAAGATGCCTTTTTTGGGGGGGGGGGGACAGTCTGATACTGTCTTTAAAAAAAAAAAAGTTGGCTCAGTGCCCATAGCTCAGTGAGTAGGACTCCAGCCACATACACCAAAGCTGGCGGGTTCAAGCCTGGCCTGGGTCTGCTAAACAACGACAACTCCAACCAAAAAATAGCCGGGCATTGTGGTGGGAGCCTATAGTCTCAGGTACTTAGGAGCCTGAGGCAAGAGAATCACTTAAACCCAAGAGTTGGAGGGTGCTGTGACCTGTGACGCTACATTCTACCGAGGGTGACAGAGTGAGACTTCCTGGAAGTCCTTGGCGCCTGTGGCTCAAGCGGCTAAGGCGCTGGCCACATACAATGTCGGCTGCAACCAAAAGGCAGGGCGGCACCTGTGGCTCAGCGAGTAGGGTGCTGACCCCACATACTGAGGGCTGTGGGTTCAAACCCGGCCCCCGCAGAACTGCATCAAAAATTAGCTGGGCGCTGTGGCAGGCGCCTGTAGTCCCAGCTACTTGGGAGGCTGAGACAAGAGAATCACTTAAGCCCAAGAGCTGGAGGTTGCTGTGAGCTGTGACTACACAGCACTCTACTGAGGGCGACAGAGTGAGATTCTGTCTCCACAAAAAAAAAAAAAAAAGAAGAATTCATGTGACAATTGGCCAATTGTATTTCCTCTTT
>CAUYON010036271.1:0-10932 GCA_963573935.1 Arctocebus calabarensis
GAGCTGGAACACATTCTCCTTAGCAAAGTATCTCAAGAATGGAAGAAAAAGTATCCAATGTATACAGCCCTAATATGAAGCAAATTTATATATTTCATGTGAAGGTTACAACCCAGTTATTGCACAAGAGGATAAATGGCAGTTGGTTTTTTAAAAGCTTGGGGATTGCACCATGGCATGGAGATAAGAATCATCGAAGTAAAAAGTACTCTTAAAATTTACTTTGAGAAATTCAGAAGATGCTAAATATACAAGTCTGACAGGTCAAAATAAAGTCACAAATTAATTCCTAGCCTCTTTGTAACATCACATTAAGCTACAGACCGCATTTCCTTATGACCTATTGCAGAAATCTGATGTGGTTCCTAAAATATTTTCTGAAGAAGACATACTCGATTCTTTACCAGAAAGTAAAGAGAGCATTAAGTGCTGAGATTTAGCCAAACTCAATGATTGAGCATTTCAAACTGTATTTTAGTCTTCCTACAAAAACCTGATTATCCTGAGCTTTAAAACTTCTTTGGCCCTGGAAGCGACAGTTTACAGTTTTTCAAGTGACTCCATCTACTGATGGGATATAGCACTTGAACAAGCCTCTTGAAATCAAATAAATCACTTTTACTAACATTTTCAGTATCGGGAAGAGATAACTTTTTATTTCAGTCCTCATTCTATGAAGTCATACCAGACAACTTTCTGTCAGATCACAGGGGCACTTTTATGGAGAAGAGCAGAGTTTTGCACTTACCACCCAGAGTTTTGCTCCATTTCTTGGAGGAGCACACATGCCTTTTGGGGATGCAATTCAATGTGTTCACAAATTTAACTATTCTCTTTTTGTTGAATCAAAAATAGGACTTGTAATATTGATTTGTACATTTATCAGATTATAAGGTAGCTGGCATAACAAGAGCCTTCACAAAAGAGTTGCTTAAACAAGGTGCAAGCTCACTTTTCTATAAGGAAACAAGTGGAACAGTGAGTCTGGGATGATTGTAGAGGATCTGTAATGCTGAATGCCAGGCCAGTGCACCTGCTTCCCTACCACATTCCAGCCCGAGGACAGGGAGGAAAGAAAACTCATGTGCACATCGTAGGGCAGGGCTTTGTTACATGGCCATGCCTAGTTGCAAGGGAGGCTAAGGAATGTAGCTGTTATCTAGGCAACCATGGACTCAGAGAAATCAGGTGGTTTGTGTTGTGTTTCGGGGTCAATCCATCTCTTCAACACTCAGATATACTTGAGTAGCCTTGTTCCAGCCAGATACCGTACTTATGCTCTCTCCAAGGAACATAAAACAGAACCCCACCCGGTTACCCCAGAGATAGGAGTTTACAAACATCACAGGCATTGGCCGCCTCTAGTGGTGTGTGTTCCATGGAATGGCCACCTTGTGTTTTCTCCTCAGATGAATTATCTGGTCCATTGTCTTCTAGGACATTTGGCCATGGCCTCTGAGAAGTTGTTCTTTGTCTCCTTTTCTCCATGACTTAGTGTGAAATGGACACTGGAAACTAGGCCCTTTTGGGGGACTGCTTACTTTCTTAGGCAGTTCCTAGAGATGAATGTCAATGGTTTGGAGACCCAAGGCCAGACTTCCTTCAAACACGGTTCATGTATCCAGTCTACTTGCACCCATGGCTACAGACAGCTCCTCTAAAACAGTTTTCACTCTTGAAACTTTTGGTGCTTGATGGTCTTTGGGTTCTGCCCTCTTACCTTCTCAGTTAATGGTGCTGTCTTGAGGTCTTCAGAAACTATAGGCTTGGGTGGGAACTACCACTCCTTATCTGATTCATGCCAGAAAGTAGCCCCATTGTCCAGCTGACTGTTCTTAACAGGATTTGCTACATAAAGGCTTGAAGCCACAATCCATCAACTGAAAAGGCCTCTTTTTCAGAGACATTTCTTCAAAAGGCCAATTTTATCTTCTTTAGAAGCTTTGTGAGGCATGGCTAGAAGCAGCCAAACACATGTCAACGTTCTGAGCTCTGTCAGCAGATTCTGTTAAGTGTGCTGCACAGATAGTTTCAGCAGTGATTTTCTACTTAGGATATAATGAAGGTCATAGCTAAAAGAAATGAGTTAAAGCAGGGAATTAGTCTGCCTTGAACTGAGTCCTACCTTGTTTGTTCTTTTCCTTTGCTTCTGTAATAATTGACCACAAACTTAGTTACTTAAAAACAACACATTTATTATCTTCTTGTCACACAGGTCAAAATCCAGAACAGGTCTGGCAAGGTTCTGGAACCCATGTTGCTTTCTGGAGGATCTAGAGCAAAATCCAGTTTTTTGTCTTTCCCAGTTTCTAAAGGTTACCTACATTCTACTGAGGTTACCTATATTTGGGCTTATTTTAGCAACAGCCTGCTCTGGGTGTACATTTTGCATTTATCAGGGTACAAAGAGCCTGTATAGCAAAAAATCTTAGCATATAATGGCTCAAACAAACAAAAGGAATGTAGTAGGTTGGGTATGCAGCAGAGAGCCAAGGTGATGGTCTCACCGCCTGCATGATCTGTTCTGCTTCTATCCTCTAGTCTATGTCTCTAAAGCATCACCTTGTCCAAGTGGCAAGAGAGCTCAGCACCGCAGGCACATCCAGCCAACAAGAAGAGAGAAAGAGAGAAGGGGGAAGCGAAGTCACTCCCTTCAAAGAAATAAACTAGACGCTTCACAGACCCTTCAAGCACAGACCCTTCAAGATAAAGAGGAACTGGGGAATTGCATATTTACGCTGCTCAAATAAAATGTGGAAGAGTTAACACTAAAGGAAGGAGAGGAAATTAACCAATCATTGATTCCTGAATAAAACAGCACATAGGTTGTTGTTCAGATATCTCTCCAGCATCCTTCCATATACACACTTACCTAGTAGCTCACATCTTGTGGGCTTCTGCGGTAACAGTAGACAGAGACATGGGTTAATTCTCCCAATAAGGATAATCATAGGAGCAAAATACAGTAACTTTAAAGGACAATTGGTGGTCTTAGGGATATTAAAATTGTGAATAACCACCATGCTGGTCTAAGAAAAGGTGAGGGCTAAGGAAGTAACACAGCATTTTAGGCTATTTAGTCCCTGAGATTGTTTGTTCATTTCAAATGCTAGCTTGGGGAAGTTCTTTGCACATTCAGCCACGATAGGGCAATGATAATCCCCACTGAACCTGGGCTGGAACACCAAAGGAATGGTCCAGCAAAGATGAACTAAACATATGCTGGGACTGCAGCTCAGTTTTAAAGAATCTTAGACCCTGAAGTTGGATGGAGGTGATGCCATATTAGCTGGAAAATGAAAGATGCAAATGCCTAAAGGAAAACTATAACAACATTCTAGCCTTCAAATTATTTTTACAAATGAAGTAACAATATATATGTCACATAATTAAAAAGAAGCAAGCACATGCAGGGAAAAGCAATATGGATGAATCACGCAGAAATATTAAACTCTACTATATTTGCTCAAATAAGTAGGAATAACAATGTTGAAACTATAAGCACAGAATTAGAAATTATGAAAAAAGGCCAAATACAAATCTGAGAAATGAAAAATGAAATGAAGATATAAATATAAATGAAATGAAGAGTCTAATGGATGGGTTTCATAATGTTTAGCCATAACTGAGGAAAGAAATAAAAATAAAATAATGAGAATGAAGCAGGTAGAGGGGGGAAAAGTAATGAAAAACAGAGAGGAAAGGGTAAACGATGGAGGATCTAGTGAGAAAATGTAAAATATGGGCTATTGGCATCCCATAAGATAAGAGGTGAAAGTAAAGTTGAAGATAGAATGGATAAGAATATTCTAAAACTGATGAATAATATAAACTTATTTACTTAAGGAGTTTATCTTTCAAGCAAGCTAAATAGAATTAAATTCACTCTTGCAAAAACTACTGAAAGTTAGCAACAAAGAAGAAATTTAACTAGCACTCAGTAAATTTCCAGTTTTTCTATGGCAGTATACACATAAAGCACCAGATCTTTGTTGCTCGTTGCAACTAAAATCCCAGGGCAATCTACATAAAGTAATTGCCTGAAAACTAAGAAAAGTAAACAAATGTGGAAAGGAATCCAGACTTATAGAAATGACCTTCATGGAAATAAGAATTTCATTTTCCCCCAGCTCTGTCCCAAGGGCAGGCCTCAATCATGGAGCTGTGAGGTAGTGCAAAGGGTGAGAACTCCTAACTCAAATGGAAACCTCTCATGATCTGGGGGGTATTGGTGGGGTAGTCCCATTGGGACAGGAATCTAATATTCACTGTAGAAGTCTACAGTAGTTATATTGCCACCCTGAGCCACACATACCTGATACAGACCAAATAAGCACAGTAGAAGTTTTGGAAACTGAACTAATATTTAAATGTTAGCACAAGTGTCAGACTGAATTGTGAGTGGTATCTGTGTGCAGGAGACACACAGAAGCATAGCAGTTTCTTTGAAAATGAAATCAGTAGACAAAACACTTGGTAGTATGAACCTGACCTCTAAAGGAGGAAACCAAAACTTATCCAGCACTGTAACAGAACACAGAGCTCATGCAATGTAACAGTAATGTCTGGGACACAATCCAAAATTATACAACAGGCACTCAATGGACAACTAGGAAAATATGATCAATTCTCAAGGAAAAAATAATCAACAGATGCAAACCCTAAAATGTCACAGATGTTGAAGTAAATAAAAAAATCACAAAGTAGTTGTCATAATTTTGTTTGATAAAGGCCATTTTGACAAAGGCAAAAAATAAATGAACTAAAAAACCTTGTAGTGAACAGAAAAATAAGCATTCTCAGAAGAGAAAGATAAATGCAAAAAAAGAAATACGAGAAAACATTGGAAGTGGAAGCTATCCACATAATAATTTAAATAAAAATTTTCCAGATGGACTCAAAAAAATAATAAAGTGTCCTGAAGCTAGAACAATAAAAATTGACAAATCTGAATAACAGAGTGAAAAAGTGGTGGACAAAGTGGTCAAAGGCTCAGAGGTCTGTGAGACAGTCTCAGAAAGTCCAGCATCATGAGTAGTTTTTCCTGTGTTTAGCAGCCATTTGTCCTCGTGAGAAAAGATTCTCTTCTAAGTTTTTAATAGTATTATTTTCTCTTTCCTTATTGATTTGCTTGAGTTCATTGTAGATTCTAGTTTTTAGCCCTTTGTCAGATTCATAGTGTGCAAATATCTTCTCCCATTCCAAAGATTGTCTCTTCGTTTTATTGATTGTCCTTAGCTGTGCAAAACATTTTTAGCTTGATCAGGTCCCATGTATTTATTTTTGTTGTTGCTGTGATTGCCAATGGGGTTTTCCTTATAAATTCTTCCTCTAGGTTTATA
The DNA here is from genome assembly GCA_963573935.1 of Arctocebus calabarensis. Lineage (NCBI taxonomy): Eukaryota > Metazoa > Chordata > Mammalia > Primates > Lorisidae > Arctocebus > Arctocebus calabarensis. The sequence goes on from CAUYON010036271.1 coordinate 5,343, forward strand.
GATCCAGAATTTTGCTTACACTTTCTTCTAGAGCTTTTATACTTTCATGTCTTAGGGTTAAATCTTTTATCCATCATCAGTTAATGTTTGTAAATGGTGAGAAGTGCAGATCTAATTTCAGTCTTTTCCATGTGGTTAACCAGTTCTCCCAGCACCATTTATTAAGTGGGGATTCCTTTCCACAGTGTATACTTTACCTTAGAAAATACTTGGTGAAGGATGTGAAGAATCTCTGAAGATAGAGCTATGACACCCTGAGAAAATAAATAGCAGAGGTTGTTAACAGATGGAAAAACACACCATGCTCATGATTAGGAATAATCAATATGTTAAAATGTCTATACTATCCAAAGTAATCTACAGATTTAATGCAATCTCCATTAAAATACCAAAATCATACCTTGAAGATCTTAAAAAATAATTGTTCCATGTTGCATATGAAACCATAAAAAAAACAAATATTCTACAAGTCTAAAAAATAAGAACAAATCTGGACTAGGTTATACTACAAGTCTATATAGTAATCACAACATCATGGTAATGACATAAAACTAAACACGGAGATCTATGGAACAGAACAGAGAACCTAGAGATGAACCCAACCACATATTGCCATCTGATCTTTGATAAAAACAAACACAGAACTTTTTTTATTTTAGATAAATATGAGGGTACAAATGATTAGGTTACATTGTTTGTGTTTCTAAGGTAAAGTTCCAGTTGTAGTTGACCCTTTCACCCAGGAGTATGCCGTATACCCTTACCCTTAAAGTGCCCTTTAGGTGAGAGCTTAGCAATCCCCCTTCCCCATACCTCTTCCCTGCTCTTCCCTTCTCTACTTGAATATACTTGTATTTTTCTCTCATGTGGGCATGTAGTTGTTATTCTATTGGTTTCATATTAGTACTGAGCACATTGGATATTTGCTTTTCCATTCTTGTGGATACTTTACTAAGAATAATGTGTTTCAATCTCTCCAGGTAAATACAAAAGATATAAAGTCTAAACTAACACCACAGACTAAGCCTTAGAATACTTCTCTACATATGTTTCGTATGAGGCACTTAGAATGGTCAAATGTATTAAGAAAGAAAGTAGAATAGTGGTTACCAGAGACTGTTAAATGAAACCCCCCACAATCCCCCTTTCTCCCCTGGAAACTATTATTTTACTTTCTGATTGGGATGATATAAAATTTCTGGAAATGGATAGTGGTGATGTTTGCATAACATTGTGAATATACTTAATATCATTGAATATAGATTGTGAATATACTTAATATCATTGAATATAATACACTTAAAATTGGTTAAAATGGTAAATTTTATTGATCTCAATACCAATTTTGAGAAATACTGAAGAATTCATACTTCTCAATATTAAAACTTACTTCAAAACTATTATAATCAAGATATTCTATTGCTGACGTAAGAGTAAACAGATAGACCAAAGCAATATCATTGAAAATCCAGAAATAAATGTTTAAATTTGTGGTCAATATAAATATCAATTTTATGTAAATGTAAAAGGAAAAAGTAAAAACTCATAAGTAGAAATCATAAGAGTATATATATTCATGGCCTTGAGTTAGGCAAAGCTATCTTAATTGAGACAATAAAATCACACATGAAAAAGGTAAAAACAAAAAAACTATGTATGTATATATGTATATGCATAAAACATTATCAAAAGAAAAATTCTTTATGTCACAAATGATAACATTCAAGAAAGTTAAAAAAGCTTACAGATTAAGAGTAATATTTTAAAATCAAATACATTATAGAAGATTTTTATCGTTAATATATAAAAACTGTTTACAACTCAATAATAAAATAAATAACCCAGTTTCCTTGTATCACAACATTTATTGCAGCCCAATTCATAATTGCTAAGTCATGAAAAAATTCCAAGTGCCTATCGGTCCATGAATGGATTAATAAATTGTGGTATATGTACATCATGGGGAATATTATGCAGCCTTAAAGAAAGATGGAGACTTTACCTTTTTCATGTTTACATGGATGGAGCTGAAACATATTCTTCTTAGCAAAGTATATCAAGAATGGAAGAAAAAGTATCCAATGTACTCAGTCCTACTATGAAGCTAATTTATAGCTGTCCTATGAAGGGTATAACCCAACTATAATACAAGAATATGGGGAAAGGGGCAAGGGTAGGTAGGTGAGGGGGGAGGTTGGGGTGGAGGAAGGGTAATTGGTAGGGCCACACCTACAGTGCATCTTAGAAGGGTACAGGCGAACCTTATTAAATGCAAAATACAAATGTCTTCATATAATAACTAAGAAAATGCCGGGAAGGCTATGTTAATCAGTTTGATGAAAATAGTTCAGATTGTATATGAAACCAGCATATTGTACCCCTTGATTGCACTATTGTACACAGCTATGATTTAATAATAAAGATAATAAAAAAAAAAGACAGGGAATAGCTTAGCAAGAGGTTGGCCATAAGGGAGGCATCGATACATATGTAATTCCCCTCCCCTCTTATCTTGTTGCCTTCAAGCTCTCATACATCTGTTTGAGTGGAAATGTAAGTATTTTCTCATTTCCTCCAATGTGAACTAGAAGATATATGCTCCAGTAAGCTACATGCAGTGGTGGCAATAACTAGTCAACTCCAGGACACAGAGACCTTGAAAGGATGGGGATAATAGTAAGAGAAAACCCAAGAAGGACAAATTTTGACTGGGCAGGGAGGGCAGTGTCCCAGTAGTACAGGCCCCCTGGTAAGTGGCACATATGAACATCACTCCACTATTATAGTAAGTAGCTATCCCTTGTCCTCATCAACTTCTCTTGGACAACGTCGCCTCCCCATCTATGATAACCTTGCTAGGAAGTGTGGTAAGAGCTACCCCAACTTAAATACATCCTAAATACCAGGCAGTTTACAATAACAACCTCGTTAATCCTCCCAGAAACTCAGAGTTAACAAATAAAATGAACAAGAAATAGAATACCTCTGAAGGTCACAACTATTAAGTGACAGAATCAGGAATGGAACTTGTATGTGTCTGGCCCTAAACCGATGTTAACCATTGCCCGCAACTCACTATGAACTCCACCCTCCTTCATAACAGGCCCCTCCTACTTTCCAGCCCTGCAGCCAAATCCTGGGGGTGGTCTTGAGAAGACAGATCACCCACACAACAACCTGGTGTTTGACAGTAATTGGATATTTTTATCATTCCATCCTTACACAACAGATTGCAGGGGCTCCTCTAAAACTCAAGTATGTCCTCTAGGGACTGGTAATGTCTTGGGTTGGAATTTGTACTTTGATGTGTTGGGCAAGAAGATTAATAGAGAAAAATGTCCTCTTTTAGGCTGGTATACAATTGGCCAAGTGTTTTCCATTTTCCTATCACCCATTAGATCTGGATCATGTGAAACATCTCCTGCCTCTCTGGTGTTTCCCAGATCCTTACCAGAAAATGCATGCACACCTTTCACCAGCAGCAGAGCAGTTGGGGAAAGAGGTTAAAAGAATGTGTCGGACCACAAGCAATTCAAGGAAAAGAGGTGTTACAAACAAGCCTCATGTGTTTATTGCTCAGACGTGGAGAGAAAATAGTCCTTATTGGAAACATGCATTTGATAGCATCTGGATCCATTTAGTAAGCATATTTATTTCATAACAACATGAGCTCATGATGCCAGGATGATTAATGAGCTTTTATATTTTACCAATCTTTTTGCATAAATCTGCAAGGCTGTTGGGGAGATTAATTATCTGAGGATGGGGCAAATATGCATTTGGTTACTTGTTTGAGAAGGGTTCTCTTACATGGAAGACATTCTACCATAGACAAGGATGAAGAACAATGGAAACTCCTTTGGGCATATTCAAAAATCAATAACACCTGAATTCTCTGAAAATAATTTCAAGGTTCTTAGGTAATGTTCTCATGTTTTCCTAAAGGGAAATACTGACCGAATCTTCAGATAGAAGGAAGAAAAATAATTTGGGCTCAAATTTTAGTGATATAACACTAAAACATCTACCGCCAAACATATTTTTAAACATGCAGGATAATACCATGTATTCTGACTACACTGGAAATGGAATATACTGGAACAGAAATGCTATCCTTTCTATGGCAAACTTCACAATAAGTGACATCTTAAACTACATGCTGGAGAGTTTAAGATCTGGAGTGGCAGTTGTCATGGTACTCTCCAGCTCTGAAAAGTACTCCCACAAGCTCCCTCTTTCCCCTTCACTTTTCACCTAGTGATAACACAAAAAGTCTGAACCAAAGGCCTAGTTGGTCAGACCCAGATGGGGCAGAGTTTGTTCCACAAAGAGAGAAGGGTCCTGGCCGTTGCATGATACAGCCCCTTAGTTTGCCTCCCAGACCAAGTTCACCTCCTGGTCATTTCTGGGGTGAGATGGCCACCCAGGAGGCATCCAACCCATAGAAAGCTCCAGCTCCAGCCAGTTCTGTGTTGTCGCTCTTAGTATTCTTACTTGGAGACGACTCTCACTCTCTGATCCCAAAGGGCACAGGTAGAGTGGACCAGGGAAAATCAACACAAGAGTTCTGATTTGGTCCAGGCAAAGGGTTTCCTTGGGAATCCAAATGGAGCAGTTTAATGTTCCTAGTGTAAGAAACTCTTTGGAGGGGTCTGGAGGCACAAAACTCAGCCAGTGTTAAAGGATCTACATTCCCCAGGGGGTGTTATCCGGGGAAACATTCCTCAAGGTAACCATGACAGAGTTACTACAACAGGCTGTGACTGACCTAGAGCACCAGTCAAATATCCTCCCTAAGGACCCAAGACACTAGCATAAGACCCACTTTTGAGGAGGTGTCCCCTAGATAGACAGCACTAAATACAAGACTTCCGTGAAGAAGTATCATCAGTAGAATGATAAAATATGAAATGAAGGTTCTGGAAGAGGTAACACATTCAAGACGCAAAATACTAACTTACAGGCCCACAGCCTTGAATCTTCCTCCAAAAACAAAAAAAGTAAGCAGAAATCTCATCTTAAATTTCTTGCTTTCTCCATACAACTGGCTTGTCTGAGCTCTGCACATAGGACATTACTCTTTGCAATTGGAGAGGCCGTTTATCAGTTGCATCACTGTTACCTTTAGCCAAAGTAGACACACTGTCTACAAGACATTTATAAAAACTGAGCCCATGCCTACTGCATTCTTCCTGTCCACATAGCTCTCTGGGTCTGTGTGGGCCCTGCCTGAAGGTTCAGCAGCTGTCCTTACTGAAGCAAGGAAACACATGGTGCCCCAGGCTAGTGACACCTGAGCATCTAGGCAGAGTCCAGCGCCAACTGCCAGAATCATTTGAGGAGCTTTTGATAAACACATAGTTTCCAGTGTTTCTCCCCAAAATCTCCTCCAAAGTGAGAGAGCTTAAGAATCAGAATGGCAAGTTATATAAGATACATAACTCAGGGAGGGTGGAGCAAGATGGCGGACGAGTAACAGCTTCCTTGCGGCTGGGCACAGTGAGACTGGGGAGAGAGGACTTCAGGCATCTCTGCCAGGCGGGATCTGCCCAGAAACTTCCCTTTGGGGACACAGGGAGATAGCGTGAGG
>CAUYON010036272.1:0-15983 GCA_963573935.1 Arctocebus calabarensis
GGCGGGCACCTGTAGTCCCAGCTACTTGGGAGGCAGAGGCAAGAGACTCACTTGAGCCCAGGAATTGGAGGTTGCTGTGAGCTGTGATGCCACAGCACTCTATCCAGGGTGACTGCTTGAGGCTCTGTCTCAAAAAAAAAAAAAAACTTAAGTCAAATTTAATAAAGCAAATTCTGAATTTGCCTATTCATGTAACAATCAATTGATTGATCGAACCCCTATTTTCATCTGCTGTCTCTTGCCTTTACTAGAAAGATTAAAATTTAACTCCAATTTTCCAAACTTCCTTGCTGCTAGGAGTACCCATGTTCTTCCCATTCTCAACGCAGAAGTGTAAGTAGAAGTCTGTTGAGTTCATCTTTTCCCTTTGACATTTTCTACTTTCTCTTGCCTGGAAAATAATGTGAGGCATTTGGCCTTCTTGTGATATGAGGCAAAAGGATATGTATGTGCAGCCTTGAGAAAGATTCTGGGTCCCTGCTAGCACAACTGAGAGACTGTGCCAGCCTTAGATTGAAGACTTTCAAATCTGTTCTTGTATTAGACAAATTATTGCACATTTAAGCTGGCATGTTTATGGATTCTCTTACTTGCAAATGAACGATACCTAAATGATAGAGGTTATATATCATTTTATCTATCTTTTGAGTCAGAAACATTTCTTGGTTTGGGAGGCCACAGAATCAGACTCTGAAACAAGGATGGATTCAAGTGCAGGTATTTTATTTCTGATGTGCTGCCAAAAAATATCTCTGGAGAGTGGATCTGAACCCTAATGAAGAACTTTGAAAGAGAATGTAGAATATGGTTCAGAGTTAGCCGCACAGAGAGGCAGAGAATCTGGGCATTTGTTCACCATCTTACCAGTTATCAGTTTTATTTTGGGCACTGTTTGCAGGACATTTATTTTCTAGCATTAAGTGCTTTCTTTACACATTGGATTATCATGTCTCTGTGGACAAAAAAAAAGTTACCTTATGCAGAGAGTTGTAGCTGATCACAGTAAGCAGACTTCAGGGAGAGGTTATTACCCAAGTCTATACAGGCCAGGCATCAACAGCATGTGATTGAGTGCAGCATTTACTGCTCAAATGACTCATGCCCTAAGCTAAATACTCTCTATGCCTGACTGATTTTTTTTAGATAGTAGCATGTTCCAATTTCTAACAAAGAAATACACAATGACAAAGCTGTAGTTCCACTGCTGCTATTGGTACCAACTGCAGTTGACACTCATGATATCCTTCTATCATTTTCTCTAGAGTCCACTCATCCTTGCTGCTTTTTATCCATGGGGAAACTTAAACTTTTATTTTTGAAGCTATATAGTTCCTAAAATTGACTATCTACCGGTTATCACTGGGTGTAAGCACACAAAGACAATGTCCTCACTAATTTTCTGAGTTCCTAACATACTTTTTCTGATATCTATTACATAAGAGTAACCCTAACTCCTAGTACTAATAAGAGGCAATTACCAAGACAGCCTAGTAACTCTCTTCCTTGCCTCTTAATCTGCTAACATAAAAAGGCTAAAATCACCAGATGGCAGTAACAGATTTAGGGCTAGTAAAAATTTTACTATGCTACATGATAGATGCCTACCTATTCCATTTCCAGAATAGGATATCTTGTTCTGTGGAGCCTAAAATTGCAGAGAAGTGAAGCACCAATTCCTGAAAAGGTAACTGGAAGTGATACAGAGACAGATTACTCCTACTTCCACCTTGGGTTTGTGGCCCTGTGCCTGTTTTAAAGGATAGTGTTCCACATCCTCAGAGCATTTACACCCAAATCAGAGTAGCTGGCAGATTTTGAAAGGCACAGTTTAGCTGGGATCAGTAAATCTCATGGAAGGTCAAGTGCCTATTATCATAACTCCTCCATCACACAACAAAGGCATCACCATAGACCATATCAAGGTAAATCCAATATTCTGCAAATCCTTGGATAGTCATAGTGGTTAAAGTATTTTAGGGGAAAAAAAAGCCCACATTAGAAGTAATTGACAATGCCAGTAAGGATGAATTATCTCTTTCTGTATTATACATTGAGTCCGATGCAATCACCTTGCCACCACATGACTGATTGGTCACTAACAAATGGAGTTGTATTGGAGGTTTTCTATCACTTTCAGTTATACCGTTGGGAATTCATATTTCCCACCCCTGTAACTATAGGCTCTGATGGATTAGATATCTTGTTTTCCTTGAAGATCAGGACCTCCCAGTTGTCAATCTGACCTGACTGCATATTATGATAATTATATCAATATTCCTGATAGTTAGGTGATGCTGCATGGACTCTAAAATTATAGATTGCCATCATTCTCACTGATAGTGGGTAGCCAAGTCCTATTACCACATTCCCCCAAATTAAATAGCCCCTATTTCTTAACAATACTGATGTTTCCTTTGCTGTCACATCCTCTTTCACTCAAGAGAAAAGAGTACATTTTGAGCTCCACTAGAAAACATAGTCAACTTGGTGACTCTCAAGTATTACGTAGTAAAGCCATAGATTGCCTGGACACCCAATCCCTTCTGGAATATTTTCCAAGTAAGTTCTGGCAGATCCACTTCACTTACCATGGGAATTTTTTTTTTCCCCAAAGGCTAAAAGAGCCATTCCGAAAGAATTATAGGACTAGCTTTCAGGGTCTCTGCTAGTGCCTTACTCCTGAATCTCAGGAGAGTTCTACCTGCCTATAAACTCTCCCTTACTTTGCCACCCCTCACTTGTAACAATTTAACATAAAATTTCAAGCATATTCTCCCAGTTTCTACTGGGCAAAGATTTAATAACTTATTGGGTAAATAACCCCCTTCTTCCTAATATATCCACCAGGAAATCTTCATTCCAAGTTTCAGCACCCATTTCTTCTGTGATACGGACCCAACATTAGTGTCAGAGCCTTGCGCGGGCTGTGAATTCAGCTCACTTGTCCTTTTGTTAGCAGTTTGTCCTCCTACTAAGGGGAATGAGGCCTTTGTAAGTGTGGTCATATATTTTCTGGCTATCACGCCATATCAGAGTTGAGAGGCTGCCTCAGCCTGTCACTTTTATACTACAGAGTTTTTATTACAGTTTTCACCTGTTAATCAATGTCATAGCCTTATAGTTACCATTAAACCATATTTCTCAATCACTAGAGGTTTAGCCTGAACTCAGGCATCCTTTCCCCTATTAATTTCTCCCAGTGAAGCCCAGGTGAAGGTTTAGTACAAGAAAAGTTATAAACACACGGCTTACCAATAGTAATAGGGTCCTTGTTACTATCTGGCAAGTGACTAACCCAGTTCCAGAATCTTGTTTGAGGGTTTGCTCAGATGACTATTTTTAGCACCAATTCTCTTTGTTTGGGTTCCCCCAGAAGCAGCTGCTGAGATAGGATTCAAGTGTAGGTAATTTATTTGAGAGATGATCTCAGGTAGCACCACCAGAGGGGTACATAAAAATGACAGAAAAGGAAAGGAAGCCAATAAAAGATGGGTTAGCAAGCCAGTTACTAATTTTGGCAAGTGGGCTCAATCCTGTTAGGGCACTTGAGGGAGCTGGCATTATCCCATTCCAGGGGTCAGAAAGCTGAGCTACCTACCCATTGTCTGCCTCTGTCACTGGCCAGAGCATTAACGCTCTAGCCTTTCACCCTGCCTTGTGCAGAGAGCAAGCCTGTTCCCACAGCTGGACTAAAGCTTTCAAGCCGAGGGTCACAGTTGTGACTGTGGCACAGTAAGTGAGGTGCAGAAAGGACATGGGGGACACTGGTTACATCTGCTCTAAGAAGGAACATCCTTCCATGCCAGGTGGAGAAATCTACCTCTCATCACTTACCTGTGCAATCTAGGGGACTATCTAGGGGATAGATAAAATTATCTACTCTAAAAACATCGCACACAACTCTCTCCTTGTTCTGGCTTCTGAAATTCCCCCATTTTTATTCCTTTGGCCTATGCTAATGATAGACTTTGTTAAAAGATAAATTCTACATGGAAAGGATCATGCATCATAACAATAAAATACAATGCATAAAATAGGAAAAGGATGATGCCTGTTTAACTGATAAACTGAAGGTAGAATTTGGCATTGCAAAGCAAAAATCATGGTATTTCTTTAAAAGTCAAACATCTGGAGATATTCCCAAGATCTTCCTTTATGTGACTCATTTGTACATAAAAGCCCACACACTTAGTAAGCCGTTTATAATGCACTATTTCATTTAATACTCAGCAGTAGTAGGTGATGACCAGTACTCTTTCCTCTAAGGGTCTTTTCTCTCCCTTGGTGTCTCCTTCACTTTACACTTAGGACTAAATGTGGAACCCCCATTTCCTATGCCTAGGTCAATTTCTTGTGAATTTCCTAGGCCTCAATTCCATGAATTGACTGTATCCATTCATTGATACATTCATTCACCTTGCCCCCGCTGGAAGGGACTGTATTCATTCGCTTCCTGGCCGAGGAGCCTATACACATATATATATACCCTGAAACTAAAGGCCTAAAGGAGGAGATGGGGAAAGACTGGGAGAGAAATGGAGAGAGCTTCTCTCTCCCCACTTGAGTTCTCTCCCTCTACCAAGAGCTTTACTGTTTTCTGTATTCTTTTCTGTAAATAAATTCTGTCTTACCACTGGGTGTGTGGGGGGAATAATGTAATGAAGAATACTAAATACATGTATTTAAATAAATAAATAAAAGATTTAAAAAAAAAAAGGGGTCTTTTCTCTCACCATACCTTCCAATGCCAAATCTATACCAAGGAGTAAGATGCTATGGTATGAGCAAAGAACATAATTTGGACTTTATAGGTTCAATTCATATCTCAAGAGTGAAAATGTTCTCTCTTTCATGTGACAGTTTTTTTGGATTTTTTTTTTAATTCAGTTTTCTCTATTTTACACTATTTTGCTTTGGGGATCTCTTTTTTCTAAGTCTTTTCTTGCAGCTTATTACAGTAAAATAGTCCTGGGATTACCTTTGTTTCTTGAAAGATGTCTACTTTCAGAAAGCCTAAAAGATCACAGTAGGGAGAGGGAAAGGAGGCATGCAGTGTTCTGCATAGCAAGCTCGGGTCTGACGCCGTAGGGAGAAAAGTCTCTGTAGAGGACATTTGCCATTTTTGAGGCTGCCTTTATCATTCAGGGTCCTGGATAGAAACAGATGGCACATTCAAATTAAAATAATTTGAGAGGAATTTAATTAAGGGGTAATTTACAAAGATGAGGGTAGTGTAGAAAGAAGCCACAAGGGATGGTGCTGGATCTTATGCCATGGCCACCCACAGGCTTGAAGGAGTGTAGGGCAGGAATAGTTATAGGATCTCAGTGACCCAGAAAGCTGAGTGGAAAAGCCCTCCTGCAGAAGCTAACACTTCAGGAAAGGGCGGCAGCCAGTGCATGGAGACCCTGCAGTGAAGGAGACAGGAGAATTAATGCCCTGATCTCTCTCCTTGGCATGGATCTTCCACCCCAGCTTTCTGTGGGCTGAACCCAACTAAGACCAGACAATAAGGGGATGGGTTGTTGGATTCTGTACAAGTCCAAAATTCAGGTCATAGGTTGTGAAAGGATGGAGATGGGCATCTGAAAAAGCACGGGCATATTTCCCACCAACCACCCTTATTTGTATTTGGGAGAATGCACAACAGTTTTAATTTAATGAAATGTAGGGATCATCCTCCAATAAGGAAGCTAAACAACATTAGACATTTGCTCTCTGTCTCTGATTCCTGGAAGTTATGCTTCCTCAATCATTTTCCTCATGCCAAGCAAATAAAGAGACTTTGGATTAATTCTGACTGTCTAGGGGAAGAAATTATGGTGGTGCCAGCAATAGCTTCCTCGAAGCAGCAGAGCCAGTGGGAGGCCCCAGCGTCCAGGGTGTTCTCTTCAGGTGGCCTTGCATCTGTTTCTAGCCAGTTAAGGTTTTGTTTTTGCTTTTGTTTTTAAAGTTTTTCTGAGCCCAGATTTCTAGCCTTCCTGTCACATCAGGGGTGTGTATCTGTAGTGTGTGCATGTATGTGTTTCAAATAAACTGCCTGGCTGCTTAAATTCACTAGAGACCATTTCTGGTTTTTAGAGTAAAGAATTCTGATTCATGGGAAAAAGGTAGTATCGTGAATGAGTGGCAGAGGTGACATTGGAGTGGCACGGGGGTCCAGGGCAAGACCCTGAGTGCTGTAACCTGAAAGAACCTTAGTAAATCACGAGGAACCTGGAATTGCTCATCTTACTTAATTAGGGCGGAAAAAAACAAACAAACCAAAAAATCCATCTCGTATTCTGGGAGGAGAAACTCGATCCCCAGCAAGCAGCCGCACAACTGTGATTCATATTTCACCTACAGTGGTCTGCGACAAAGAGCCGATGGAAGGCACAAGGAGACAGAGTGACTGTGTGGAACAGCACGCCAGGGACCAGGCTTGCAAAGACTGCAGGGCGAGCAGATGCTTCTCATGGCTTTGGATAATTCAAAACAAAAACGAAAAGCAAAGAGCAGCAGCCCAAATCCCTAAATTCTTGGCTCCAGTAACAAAATGAAACCCAGGAAATTCTACAATTAAGCTAAAGAATCGTTTATCTTTTTCAGTGGCAGAGCTGAGATGGGGCAGGGGCAAGTGCATGTTTGAGATCACATCTACTGTGTCGGTTGGAAATCATATTCATGGGTCTCTTTCCCACACTTCCTAACCCCTAGCCATCTTTCTTCCTAGCCCTTCTTCTCTCTACAGCAGAAGTCTAACAGTGAGGTGCATCACTGAAAACCAGGAATGGGGGGAACATTAGTGTCCAGAGTGGGAAGGACAGAGGGGTGTCTGGAGGCAGAGGCATATGCGGCAATAACCGGCCCTGGAGCTAAAAAGAAAAGTGGAAATATCCATCGCCAAGGAGAGGCAGGAGACAGAAGAGAAGGCCTCTTACATTTCTTCAGAAAATTATTAGATATGAATGAGGGATTTTCCAAAAAGGAATAAAAAAAATGGAGCAGAAGATAAACTTTTTCTAACCAGTAAATTTTCTCCTTGAATTTATCTGATGAATAATACCATAGTATTCTTAAAAGCTTTTAAGATCACTGCTGTAGACAAAACCCTTTATTTTCAGATATTTTAGAAAACAAAAGTCATTTATTTACTGATTGTCTATAAGTCAGAGCTATATTCTGTTCTTTAATAGAGCAGTGCTTCTAATGATATGCTTATGAAATTTAGGTGGCTCGGTGATACATCTTTTATAGATTCCTCATTTCCTGGTACTTTTCTTTAAATTCAGCCCTGCTTTTATAGTATTGCAAAGTTGTTCAGGAAAAAATTATATTATAGCTAATTGTCAAGAGATAGTCATAGAATAGTTTAATCATCAAATTTATTGTGATAGAGTATTATGATATGGGTAAGAAAAGTATATCTAAAATCAGCATGAGCACAATTTCTACATAAATGCTTTCATATATAAATTTTGAGTCCTGTAAAAAACATAAGTAGATCTAAGCTCAGTGTTCCAAAAAATGACTATAGCAATTGAATAAGCTATATTAATTTTTTATTAATTCTTAACTGTATACATTAATGCATCTATAGGGTACAATGTCTTGATTTGATATATAATTTGGAATGTTGAAACATGTTAACAGATTTTAAACATCAGTTAAATAAAATTCCAATATTCAGAAACTGAACTTTTTCAACTTAATCCAAGCTCCTGGCTTCCCCAACCCTGCCCACCTCAAACAAGCATTCTTACTGAGTCCATCTGAGGTTTCTCTCTCTCTCAAGAGGGATTATTTAAAACAGACATGATCTTGTTTAAATTCCATCTCCACCTCCTCATTGTCTCCCCTGGGCCCTGCCCGCACACTGCCAGGAGATCACTTAGCTGCCTAGGGAACTTCAGCTAGAACTGGGCATGACTCTCCTTCTCTACCTAAAGCTGCTCTTGACAAAGACTTTCTGACCATTAGCACGTGGGGACACATGCCCCTCTGTTCCCCATGTCCTCTTGGTTCTGCCCCAGCTACCCGATGGAGCCTTCAGTAAGATTCTCTGTCCATGCTGCTTTCAGTTACCGTAAAGCACATGCTCCTTGCTCTCAGCCTACCTGGTTCTACAGATATTTCTGGATTGCTTCCAAACAACTCTAGAGAAATAGGAAACTTAGAGGGTGATTGGAGACCCCTCTATATGGTGCCATTTTTCTTGTTCTCCCATCCAAGTTTCAGCGTGCTAGGACATCTGTACGGGTTTGCTAAACTTAACTGTAAAACACACCCCTGATTTCTTCTAGTTCTGAAGGCCTACAATTTCATGAGAAATGCTGAGAATGGCAGATACCAGAGCACATCTATCCCCTCCCTTTGATGATCCAATGAGTAGGGACAAGATCAACGTCTCTTATATTTTTATATTCTTCCTCAGAACTCTATAGCAGAATTGTGCAACAGTCTCACTATTAACATTTAGGGTAGGATAATTCTCTGTTGTAGGTGTGGGTGTCTTGTGCATAATAAGATGTTGAGCAGCATTATAAGCTTCTTTCCATTAGATAATAGCCACACATTTGTAGTTGTGGAAATGAAAAATGTCACCAGACATTACCAAATACTCCTTGGGGAAGGTAAACTCACTCCCCCATGGAAAACCACTGCTCAACACTGACTTCCACTCATTTAAAGGCAGTAAAAAGAGCTTTTCTGAGTGTCCGTACAGAGAAGGAAATACAAAGACAGAGAGACAGACAGAGGAGAGAGAGAAATGGGTTGAGAAAGAAATATGGGACTCTCCTCTGTCTATTAAAATGTCTACACATCTGTGTTGTCTCATCACTCAGAGGTGTCATTTAAAACCTACTAGTCCTTAAAAAGATCCAGGAATTCTCTTTTCTAGGCAGCAAACTCTTTCCGGAAAAAGACACTTAACTTCCCGATCAGTGTGGAATGACCATTAAACCAGGTTAAGAGCACCTTACATGAACACTACACATGCTGTTCTGCTCAAGTGCTAGCACACACGTTTTGGGACCCAAGAGGAAGAGACACACATTGTTGTTGTTCATTCCCTGTTAGGGATTATAACAGTCTTTTAAATCTGGACATTGCTGCCTTTCTAACTATATTCCCAAGTCTAAAATTTTATAGCATTAGAATATGAGATAAATCTTGTATCCTATGAACATCTCCCTACAGATCTCTTATCCAAATGCACCCTCTAGCCCCTACTCTCTTTTATAACTTATTTCACACAAAAAAGTCTAGACTCACTGCTTCCCCTTCCTCGATTCCTTTTACAACTTGACCCACTGCAATATAATTTCTTTTTGCACCACCTGTGGAGACAAAAGTGACTTTATCTTGGGTGGTAATTCACCACCATGTTGACTTCTGATTAAGTCCAATCTCATGAATGCCTCCTGATTTCCTACTTTATTGTCCCTAGTATAAGAACATGTATTCTCTATAAATCCTGCCTTTAGATTAAAACAACCTTGATGTTATAACACAAATTATAGTCTATTGATGCAGGACAAGGCAGCCCCATGACCTGCCACCTTAGCCCTGGTGATGATGATGCTGTGGTGGGTAGAGGAACCAGCTTGCTGGAAGGGCCGACACCTGCCAGGGATGTCTCCTCCTCAGCTCTTCTGGCTAGTCCATTTCATGTAACTTTCCAGGGCCTGAGCCTTTATTGGACAGCTGCCTGTAACTGATGAAGACCAACTCCCTAAGAGAGCAAAACAACCTCCAGGGACTATATAAACCCCTGAGCAGAGAGCTCAAAGACAGACCTGGGCTGGACCTTGGAGAGGGAGCAGGAGAACTTGTTCCCCTCCTGGGTCCTCTCTGCCAGGATGTTTGATTCTTGTAGTTGCTGTAATTCTTGTTTTCTGTAAATAAATCCTGACTTACTACTGATCCTGTGGCCTATTAATTCATTCGTTAAATTGCTGAGACCAAGAACCTGAAATTCCGGCATCACTATGATGTACACAGCATTCTTGACTGTTCTGCCTTTGTCTCTAGAAAGGATGTACACCCTCACCCGTGGCACATAAGTCCTGGGTGTCGGGAGTGATGGGCAGAGATTTACCTGTCTTGCTGCTTCCCAAGACTATGCTTTCATCACTAAGTTCTCCAGTGAACCACCCTATACTGACAAATGGCATTTGTCTCATTCTTTGGCTCTTTAGTTCCTTCAGCATTTGGGAGCTCTTTTCCATATGCAGCCCTTCCCCAGAATACACTTTGCTAAATTCGCTCTTTTGAAGAACACCACGTATGTTTGTGTGTGTATGTGTTTATACGCACACACAAGTTACATAAATGTACATATGCGCACACCTGCACACATACATATTTAACTAAACTTATACAACCTGTGTTTTTCATAGGAACTTGAAATTGCATATGCCCAAAACTAAGACTATTATCCTTTTCCCAACATAAAGACACACTCCTAAATTTAATTGAACTTTCATTCTCACTAGTTATAATTATTTAGTCATTCAATGACTGAAATGACTCTCAGTCTTCCCTCAGTTCTCTATCTTTACCATATCTCAAGTGCAACACTTTGCATTTCTTATTCAAACTGGAAAATAACCTTTTATGTAGCATCAAGCTCTTCACAACAATCACTGTAATAATTCCTTGTCATATTCTTGTTAGTGCTGGTGTTGCCACTTTTCTGTTGGTTGGAAACTGCCTCTTGTCTTGATTGACATGCTCTGCCTGAGTCAGCCAGCCCTTGGAGCCTCTATGATGAGTATCTGCCACTTGCTCTCCGAGATCCTCTACTGAGCCTCCCCTCTTCTTGCTCTAGAGCCCTAAAAGGGTAACATTTAGGGACTATATCAACAAGCTCCCATATATTCTGGCCTCCTCTGATAAGGTTTACTCAGTAGGAAAACTGGCTGCCACCAGGCTCACTGCTAGTGAGTTCATCTTCCACACTAGTAGTGTATAGCATCCTACCTTATATAAAGCTGACCCAGAAACTACTTTAAAACATCTAACAGTTTTATTAAACTCTAAGTATCTTAACAAAACATGCTACTATTCTCTTGATATGATTGTTTTGCAGTCTCTTATCCACCTTCCAGGTTTCCTTCATTCAGTTCCAGAAATTTCCAAATTCACATTGCTCTGAACACTTCATATGAAGTTTTCCATGCTTTTGCACATGTTATGTACTTGCTGTATTCATGAGATGAATAACACCTCATAGTTCATCTAATCATAGATCGGCTCCTCTCCTGTGATGTCTTCTTGATGTCAAATCAACTTCACTACATCTGTACTATATATATATATAGAATGCAATAAACAAGATGACAGACTTTAATTATTTAGATTTTTTCCACATATTGCTAAACTTCAACTTGTCAAGGTAGAGATCATTAAAAAATAACTTCGTTCAG
The DNA here is from genome assembly GCA_963573935.1 of Arctocebus calabarensis. Classification (NCBI taxonomy): domain Eukaryota; kingdom Metazoa; phylum Chordata; class Mammalia; order Primates; family Lorisidae; genus Arctocebus; species Arctocebus calabarensis. The sequence continues at coordinate 11,415 of CAUYON010036272.1, forward strand.
TTTTAAGGAACTAGAACTATGTAACCAGAAATTATCAATCCATCAGATTGTTTACTCTTTTCACAGTAATCTTAACCAAAATAGCAATCCTATTTCTCTCTCACACAAAGGCAAATGTTTTACCACACTCTAGAGAAATCAGTACCATAAGCATGATGGTTTCTTAAACTTTTGTCTCTTTTTTTCTGTCAGTTTTTAATACCAATAGTATAAAATGTTACATGGAAACACAATCTTAATTCACTTCACTATGGACCAATCATTCTGTCCCATAAAAATTAAGAGTCAAACTTCTCTCTATTGAAGTTCTTATTTAACTTGAACCAGAAATTAGTGCTATTTATGTATCTGTTTTGTTTACAAATTTGTTCTGTTGCTGAATTTTGCTTTAATGCTCCTAAATTGTGCTTAATTTCTATCAATTATTGGCTGTCAATAAATAAAAGATTTTTGGAGCTTTAAACTATATCTTAATTTCATACGTCTTACAAACTTTGTTAATTCTTTCCCAGAAAAATTTGGTTAATAAAAGTATTGAACAAAACTAATTCAAGTCAGAATTTGGGCTTTAGTGTTGAAGTATAAACAAGATAATTTGTGAGCAGTATGTACACATTAAGTAAATCAATACAACTGTTTGAACCTCAAGTTCATTAATCTTCTTTAAAACATCCAATAATATTAATTATGGTGTGATTTTTGAAGGATATAGATATAACTACTTCTTTGAAAATTATTGCTTACTTTCACTGTAGAAGACATAATTCAAATTAATCTAAACTTAAAGTTTAGAAATCCATTTATGTTTTCTTTAGGAGACATCATATATCCTCATAGCAAGTATTTAATTATAATTCATAAACTGGAAAACTGTAACACTTGAAGAAAGCCATACATAAACAAATTCTGTTATCACAAAACATTAATTAAAAACTGCATAAACAGTTGATATTATAACAAATTTTAAAATCATACAAATGTCGAAGGAAGAGCTTGAGATTTTTTATTTCTTTTTGCAAACAAAGTGGCAAAGTCTTGGCTAGGAAGTATATAGTGAAAAGCATCATCAAACAAGAAAATTAAAAATTTGCATGAAGATTTTTCAAGATTATATCCTAATATCCTTGAAAAGACATACTTCAAAAGTAGAATGCCTTTTGGAATTGATGGTCTGTGTTATACTATTAACCAGACAGATGAAAGTATTTACGTATATGGAATCTTAAAATATATATGAAAATAAATGTAAATACTATAGAATTGAATTCAACATTTTTATGATTTAAAAATAGCAATTAAATAGTAGGCCTCCAAAAAATGACACTCATTACTGAATCCCCAAAAGCAGCATACAAATGATCTTGAAGATACGGCTCTGCAGTCACAACCCTAAGACTCTCAGCTCCACCTCATGCTACCTCTTTAATTGTGAGTCTCACTTTCCTTATCTCACACATTGAGGTATCTCCATGAGTTGTGTTGCAGACAGCTGAGACAGAAGATGTACACACCAGAATCTAGTTCTTTGGGCAGTATTATTAAAACACCAACAAAAGATAAATCTTCAGTTGTAAGTACTTGTTAAGCAAATTAATGCAATTGTCTGCAACTATATACCATATTCTTTATTTAAGCCTTTGATAAATGTTTGTGATTATTGTAGCAATGATACATGTATAAGTGATGGTGGTGGTGTTTCCTTCCCTAGGGTCAGACATTTCTCTCTGCCCTTGAGGTCCTTTAGCAAAAACTTTAAGAAGCAATAGCACACATAAACATCAGTCATCTGTTAAACTAGTTTACTCCCTTTCCTGTGCTCGTAAATTATAATTTCACACTGTTAATGTCCACCACATAAGAGGTAGATCCTACCTTCTTGGTTTTTGAAACCTTACTATCCTTTAGTTATGTTAACTTTCTTAGCATCTTCTCTGATTATACTAGGTAAAAATATTTTCTTCCTCTAGTGTAAGCTTTATATTTAATTCTCACGATTGAATACTTAAGATTTTCTAGAAAGACATGAATTGTCACACATGCTCTCTAACAATCTAACAAAGTAAATATTATTCTTATTCTCATTTTTCACATGAAGAGAATATTATACAGATTATATTTGTTTCCCAAGGTCACCAACAAGGGAGCAGCTAAAAAGTGGTCAAGTAAATTTCAACAACCTTCTCTTCACTTTCCAAAATCATTCTTCCTTATTGCCTTGGTCTCAGATAAGCCACTGTAACCACCTCGGGTTGCCATTGCTTGATTTCATAGTTTATTTCCCTTACTAAATGATGAGATCCTAGAATTTCAAAATTCTTCTTCTACTGGTTGTTACCTAAAACAAAAAGGCCAACTAGGAACTAGAGAAGATGGGGGAAAAATGCTTTTCTTTTGACCTTGCTGAACTCAAGAAATGCTGACATTCCTAAGGGAAAACTACATGGAGAGACTTCAAGACTATAAAGATGAAGAGAATTGTCTTAACTTTCAGAAGCTATGCCAAAAAAATCTAAATCTTTGGCATGTCACTATCGATGACACATGTCAACTTTCAGATAAATAGCAACCTGAACCACTGGCTTCCAAAGCTTCTGTTTCCTCTGATGGCTGACATTGTGTGTCATCTGGAGTCACAGTTCCCAGTACCTGCTACAATCAATACTGCTATTCAAGGGAACTGATCAGTTGAAGGAAGTGATCAAATAATCCAAACCTATTTTCTCCATTTAATACATATTCAAAACAATAACAAAGTAAATATATTGTACATACACACAAAAAAGACACTTTCCTAGAGAAATAGGTAAGAAAGAGATAAATTACAAAATAAATAAGGTTGTATACAAATTAGAAAATGTTTAAGAAGCTATTTGCAGGTATAAATTAGACATTACTCCTACTAAACAATGTCTACTCCTTTCAGATTTTATACATTGGATAGATTCAGCACAAAACTGGTACAATGCTTTGTACTTTTACATTTTTGTCAATAAGATTAAGATGTCAATGGCAAGCTAACATAACAGTTAAGATCAGCATTACTAGCTGCAAAAGAAAAGGTCTTTGACTTGCCTGTACAAATTCAATAACAGCTCATTAGATGTAACTATGACTTATTATTTTGTTTCTTAGAAAATAATGTCTCAATATTTTGCCTTATAAAATAAAGCAAATGATTTTGTGTAATCATAGATTTCAAGTTCATCTAAAATATCATCATAGAAAGTACTTACATGTCAAATCAGAAAAGCTGTAGTCTTGCATGGGGCATAAAAGAATAGCCCATACATTGAAAATGTGGCAGTGCTAACCAGCATTGTTTAAGAGAGAATGGCTGTCATGAATATTCAAGTAACTGAATAGATTTGTTCTCTAATATAATGTGGACAATTTTCCTGGACATAAGCCACACAAATATTTTTCAATATCACCCAGATATCTTTACTGTATTTTCTCTCTCTGTGTTATTAGGAACATAGTATAGGATGGCAAGGGTGCTCAAATGTAGCCGCAGGCCCCTTCTTTGGTACTCAGTTTGCAGAGTTAATGAAACAAATATATATATTTTTTTAATCTCAATTAACATGTATTTTATTATTCTTCATTACATTATTTCCCTTCACCCCCTAGTGGTAAGACAGAATTTATTCACAGAAAAGAATACAGCCTATTTTCTTAAGTATTCTGATCATAAAAGGATGCTGGATATTATCAAAAGCTTTTTCTGCATTGATTGAGAGAATCACATGGTCTTTGTTTTTTTATTTTGTTTATGTGATGTATTATATTTATAGATTAATGTATATTGAACCAGCCTTAAGACCCTGGGATGAAACCCACTTGGTCATGGTGTAGAATTTGTTTGATGTGTTGCTGGATTCTGTTTGCTAGAATCTTATTGAATATTTTTGCATCAATATTCATTAAAGTTACTGGTCTATAATTTTCTTTTCTTGTTGAGTCTTTTCTTGGTTTGGGGACCAGGGTGATATTTGCTTCATAGAATGTGTTGGGAAGTATTCCTTCTTTTTCTATGCTTTGGAAAAGGTTATGTAATATAGGTACTAGTTCCTCTTTAAAGGTTTGGTAGAATTCCAATGTGAAGCTATCTGGTCCCAGACTCTTCTTTTTTGGGAGATTTTGTATAGTTGATGCTATTTCAGTACTTTATTTCAGGTCTGTTCAACATTTCTAATTCTTTTTGGGTAAGTCTAGGAAGGTGGCATGCTTCCAAGTATTGGTTAATTTCTTTCAGATTTTTGTATTTCTGAGAATAGAGGTTTTTGTAGTATTCATTAAGAAGTTTTTGAGGGCGGCTCCTGTGGCTCAGCGAGTAGGGCGCCGGCCCCATATACCGAAGGTGGCGGGTTCAAGCCCGGCCTCGGCCGAACTGCAAAACAAAAAAATAGCCAGGCACTGTGGTGGGCACCTGTAGTCCCAGCTACTAGGGAGGCTGAGGCAAGAGAATCGCTTAAGCCCAAGAGCTGGAGGTTGCTGTGAGCAGTGTGATGCCACGGCACTCTACCCAGGGCAATAAAGTGAGACTCTGTCTCTACAAAAAAAAAAAAA
>CAUYON010036274.1:0-14806 GCA_963573935.1 Arctocebus calabarensis
GATTAATAAATTGTGGTACATGTATATCATGGAATATTACATAGCCTTAAAGAAAGATGGAGACTTTCCCTCTTTCATGTTTACATGGATGGAGCTGAAACATATTCTTCTTAGCAAAGTATCTCAAGAATGGAAGAAAAAGTATTAGCCCTACTATGAAGCTAATTTAAAGGTTTCGTATGATGGCTACAACCCAACTATAGCACAAGAATATAGGGAAAGGGGCAAGGGAGGGGAGGGGATGGGGGATGTTGGGGTGGAGGGAGGGTAATTGGTGGGACCACACCTATGGTGCATCTTAGAAGGGTACAGGTGAAACTTACTAAATGCAGAATACAAATGTCTTCATACAATAACTAAGAAAATGCCATGAAAGTTATTTTAAACAGTTTGATGAAAACAAAGATTATATATGAAACCAGAACATTGTACCCCTTGATTGCACTAATGTACACAGCTATGATCTAATAAAAAAAAGAATTATTTTTTTTGCTAGTTATCACTAACTTTATAGAGAAATAAATTTAATATGAAAAATTTAAAAAAATGATTAATTTTTATGTGATTAACTATTATTTTTAATCATATCATTTTTCCTCCTTCCTAATAATTATAAAGACTTTTTTCTATTTTTTATTGTATTGCACCAAGTAGAACAATGTTAAATACTATTGGTGTTACCAAGAATCTTAGTTTCTTTCAGATTTTATTGTGAAACTCTGTACTATTTCATTGTAAACTACAATACATAGCATTAGTTTAAAAAGAAAAAATACGAAGAATGTGAAGGGGAATAAAAGCCCAATATGCCTCATGAACATAAATGCAAAAATGCTCAAAAAGATAACTAGAAAATTAAATTCAACAAGACTTTAAAAATACCATTCACTATAATCAAGTGATTAATAAGTGTAATTAATCACATTAAGAGAAATAAAGGGAAAAACCATATGATTATTGTGATAGATGCACAAAAAGAAATTGACAAAAATTAATATAGCTTTATGATTAAAAAAATACCCACCTCTGAACAAAGTAAAGAAGATACATACCTCACCACAATAAAGGCCATATATCACAAACCCACTTCTAACATTATAATTATTGAGGAAAAGCTGAAAGCTTTTTCTGTATGATCAGGAACAAGACAACGATGCCCACTTTCACCACTTTTATTCAACATAGTTCTGGAAGTCCTAGCCAGAGCTAGGACACTATTAAGAGAATAAGAAGATAAGTCACAGGATGAGAGAAATATTTGCAAAAAGTATATTTAATAAAGAACTAGTATTCAAAATATAAAAATAACTCTTAAAACACAATAAAAAAATGAATAACTTATTTTAAAAATTGCCCAAAGTTGTTAATACACACCACATCAAAGAAGATGTACAGATAGCCAATGCAAATAAGCAAATTTAAAGGTGCTCCATATCATACTCCTTAGAGAAATGCAAATTAAAAGAACAATGAGGCTCCACTACATACCTATTAGAATAACCAAAATCTGTAATGCTGACAACACCAAACGCTGGTGAGGATGTGGGGCAAGAGGAGCTTTCATTTTTGCTACTGAGAAAACGCAATGGTACAGCCTTTTGAAGATAGTTTGGTGGTTTCTCACAAACAAAACTTGTTTTGCCATATGACCCAGTACTTACACTCCTTATTTACCGAAGGAGTTGAAAACTTCTCTAAGCCACACAAAATCCTATACATAGATGCTCATAGCAGCTTTATTCATAATCACGAAAACTTGGAAGCAACCAAGAAAGTGACAGTACCTTTGTGAGGATGAGGGGTATATTGTACCATTTATTCTTCCAATTTTGTACCATTTCTTCCAATTTTGCTGTGAGCCCCAAATGTTCTTAAAAAAGAAAAAAAAAGCTTTTATAAGAAATGAAAATCAAATTTGTTTTGTGCCCTAAAGGTGCCCTTTTTGTATTTAGTAAGAATTCCTGCTTGGTCGTTTTGCAGTTGTCTATGTACCTCTCATCACTTCTTCCCAACCTCTGCAGAAGCATTTATAAAATCAATCTTACATTTTTTTGTCTATATGGTCAAATGCATCAGGTAATCTTTCAAGTCTGTTTTTTTGTTTGTTTGTTTGTTTTGTCTTTCTTAAAAAGCTATCCCTTCTAGAGTCCTCTGTCCTTTTACTCCAATCTAGATGTGTTGTTTTCTTGGTCTGCTGCCTGAGACTTCCTCATATCCTGGAATTTCACTAAACCATCATCCTAGACACATCCTAGAGATTTCTTCCATATCTTTTATTTCTTGTGATTTTTCTTTTTCTATTATTTTCTTTCTTTTTTTTTTTTTACCACTCTTCCCTCCTTATTTATTTTTCTAATAGACCACATCTTCTAGTAGCTTTCTAAGAAAGAAGTCACAGGGATAGATTTATGACCTTATATATCTTGAAATACAGTACAGCCTCTGAAAAATGACCACCCAAGGGACTGTAATAAACTGGCCAACATATGGAGGTGGTCAACATAAGGAACTAGGCCTACTGTACTAATCTGTATATGTGGTATATGTCTGGTCTGGGAAAATTAGGTCAATTTAAAAAGATAGTCAAAGTAGGGAGATGGTTAACTATGCAGTTCTACTGTATACTATTTCATCTTTATATTTTATTATTCAGTCTAATACTGAATTCTGGCTTACAAGCTTTTCTTTTTTTGCAAGTTTAGAAGGCATTAGTCTATATGATCTAACTTTTTATATTCTTGCTGAAAAGTCTGATATTCTGATTCTAAATCCTTTATTATAACATTTTGATGTGCTTATCCTGCTAAGTAAGGGAGGGGGTCTGGGGGAACTCTTTATTGGTACTCCCTATCCACCTGCTTTAAGGCCTTCCTGTCACCCAGGTTTAATAGCAGCCAGGTGCCTCTAATTTCTGACCCTTTCTGGATTTTGTGGTATAAATCACAATGCTCCTAGTTGAAACATTACTTTTGTTTGGCACTTGAGTTTAACTTTATCTGTTGTATTAAGTTAGGTACTAATCAATCATTTATTTGTCATCTTCACAACTTGTGTTTAAATCTTTACTTTTCTGTCTGTCTTTCTTTTTTTTTTTTTTTTTTTATGAGACAGAGTCTCACTTTGTTAACCCTCAGTAGAGTGCTATTGCATCATAGCTCACATCAACCTCAAACTCCAGGGCACAAGCAATTCTCTAACTGAGCCTCCCAAGTACCTGAGACTACAGAAGTTCACCACAAGGGTTGGCTATTTTTTTAGATTTGGGGTCTGGCTCTTGCTTGAGCTGGTTGCTTACCTGTGAGCTCTGGCAATCCACCTGCCTTGGTTTCCCGGAGTGCTGGAATTAGAGGCGAGAGCCACCGCGCCCAGCATTACTTTTCTGTATTTCTTTTCACTCTTTTTCTCTTGGATAGTTTATTTGGATCCATTTCTGAACATTGCAGGGATAACTATGTATTCAATATGTTTGGTTTAAAAGGAAGCTAAGGATTATACAGAATTTCAAGATATAATCCTGTCTTTCACCCTTGGTACATTATTTTATTTTAAAGAACTCCAATTCCACTACGATAGAATAAATTCTGTAATAGTGCTATAAAAATCCTAGATTGGAACTGAACTAATGAAAATCAAATCAACACATGTTAACTGAGGATCTACCACGACACTACTTGGCACAAGGGGAAGGATATAAGAGACATGTATGACATGGTCTCTCCCTTTAAGGAGTTTATCACTTTCTTGGGATGATCAAATGGACACATTATTCATGTGAGAGAGTTAAAGACTTTATCTGAAGCATAAAAAATACTAGAGGTAGACTTAAATAGAAAAATCAAATAATTTAATTGCATCAAATTAATGAGGTAGGTGCTTCTGAGCTTTTGCGTAAATAAAATACATTTACAACACTAAAAATTTTCTACCTATTTTGTTTATTTCATGCAATAATTCTGTTGTAAGGAAAAGGTTGAAAGTGCAGCAACATTTAAAGTGATATTTATTTTCTAAAAAAGTATGACTTTAAGTATTTATGGTAATTTTAGAAATAGGTATTGTGGGCTTAGAATAAGTTTTTCTTCACAAAAATTCTTTGAGTATTACTGTTTCAAGTACATGATTTGAAGGAGAGTTCAGCCCTTGTGTCTGGCAAAGCTAGACTTAATTGGATTAGCAAATGCAAGTCTAGAATTTTAAATACCAAATTTATGCACATTCTTGGCATTCTAAATTCATTGGAGGCACTTTGGAATGTTTAAAAGTCTCCAAAGGGTCCAGACTAACCAATCTACCCACTCAGGCAAAAATGTCAACCTAAGAGGAACTGCATTTTAGTTTTAAAATGTTTTCCAGTTTCTCAGTTGACCACTATAGTTTAGCCCTTTGCTCACGAGCCTAAGGACATCAGAGACTATCCCTCCTGTTATTATTTCTTTGTTTGCTTTTTGGTCCTTGGTCCCATTTACCTTTTTCCCCACTTGATAAGTACCTTCTGATTATAATTTCCATGTTCAGACATTTCCATTCTCACTCAAACTTACTATCCAGTAAGGTGAGAGAATGGTAATATCCCTTTTTCCCTCCTACCCTCATCCCTAGAATCCTGAGAATTTAGCTGGCTTGCCTTTATGAAGTTTAGTTCTGCTGATAACCTATGATTTTTCCTCAATGTTTAATTCAAGTCCCTTGTTGTGCTGGAAAGTTTTTCCCTAGTCTACATTTCACTCTACATCATCTGAATTTGTATTTTATTTACAACACGTCCAACAGACACTTTAGCGTGTAATCTTTCTCTAATTATATACTATGTATTTGATGTGATCAGTCCCCCTAGATTAATCAAACAATAGTTTTTAAAGATTACATATAGTAATATTACTATATAGTATGTGACTTTGGCATATTACATATAGTATGTGACTTTCCTGGTAATTCAATCCTTTGTTGGACATATATAAAGTCAATGAATTAGTTTTATTGCAAATGATTATAACCAGTTGTAATTGAGTTTGAATTGGAATAATCTTAGTGAAAAATAACCATCTTCAAAACATATATGTTGCCCTAAAAAATACATACTGTGACTTGATTTTTGAATGTGAAACATATTTCCATCTTAGAAGTTAATTTTCCATCCTAGAAAAATATTTGCATTCCAGGATTCTTAAAATTTGTGGATAAATGTTTTTAGTTGTTGTACTGTATATTTGATGAGTGGAATTTTTTATTAAGGGAGGAGGAACATCAAGATTTCAGGTTAATTGGCTCGGCGCCTGTGGCTCAACGGGCTAAGGCACCAGCCATGTACACCTGAGCTGGCGGGTTCAAATCCAGCCCGGGCCCGCCAAACAACAATGAGGGCTGCAACCAAAAAATGGCCAGGCGTTGTGGTGGGCACCTGTAGTCCCAGCTACTTGGGAGGCAGAGGCAGGAGACTCATTTGAGCCCAGGAATTGGAGGTTGCTGTGAGCTGAGATGCCACGGCACTCTATCCAGGATGACAGCTTGAGGCTCTGTCTCAAAAAAAAAAAAAAAGATTTCAGGTTAATCTTTGGTAATTTCTTGTACACATAGGCCCCTTGGACCCAAACTGGACTTTGTGGTGATGACTAGATCTATGCAAAGACAAAACAACACCTATAGTATTTTTCCTTTCCATTCTCAATCACATACTCTCTCAGTTTTTCTACATTATTTTGGATTCAAACCCCTGTTTCTCTGCATTTTCAATCACAAGAAGGAGAAAGGAAGGGGGGAGGGGAAGAAGGAAGGAAGAGGGGAAGGAGGGATGGAGGGACAGAGGGAATCACTCATATTAAGTTATATTTTATAACTCTGAAACGAGCTTCTGAAATCTCATCTTCAATAAAGGCAACCTTCATACAAGTGAACTTCCTGTCAGCATCCAAGAAAGTTGAAGTTTGTCAATCTCCTCAGGCCTTAAGATTTCTTATCTTCTTTTGAATATCCTCAGGGGTTATTGGGAGCATGACCTTATAAACTTCTATATAGGAGTAGAAGACCCTTGGTGCTCAATTCTGTGAGGTTTCTTGTGGCCATGTATTGGAATATCATGTACTATTGTCATAGTAGCTAACATTACATAATTGTTTACTTGACTATCTATATTCCCCATAAAGACATTATAAAGTCCTTGTATTCATTCCTGCATTCATTCATCAATTCAAACTGAGTGGTTTAAGACAACCAAAATCTGTTTTCTCACAGTTTTGGAGGCAAGAGTCTGAGGAGGGAGATCTTTCTTTGCCTCTTCAAGCTTCCAGTGGCTCCACATATTCCTTGGCTTATAGCTGAATAACTCCTGTCTTTACCTTCATCTTTATATAGCCTTTTTCCTTCTCTGTGTGTGTCTGTCCTCTTTGTAGCTTTTATAAGAACATTGGATTTAGGATTCACCCAGAAAACCCAAAGTGATCACTTCTCACAATTACATCTGCAAGGACATTTTTTCCAGATGAAATGACATTCACAGGGTTAGAACATGACATATGCTGGCCACCCTTGAACCTACTGCATTCATTTCAGCTGATCTTATGGATGAAGAAACCAAGATTCAGAGAATTCCTCTGACTTGGCCAAGGTTAATAGGTAGACTTTGATCCTGGATTAACCTGTTGCCAAAATTTGTGCTATTTCACCGTCTCTTATGTGAAACTTTGTGTGTTACGTGTGTACCTTGAGTAGAGCTGGAAATCTGTAAACATGGTGAACATTGTTTTCCTTTTCACATTTTCTTTGCTGTCATCATAGTGCCCTTCCAGGTAAACCAGCCTTCACCAGAAGAAATGCCTATGGACCCTTTTAACATTCCTGAATCATGATTATCTCAGTTATCTCAAGTTAAAATGCTAATAAAGAACAACAGCTTCCCAGAAAAACAACTCACTACTGTAAACAGTGTTTATATCATTTCCTTTCACATCAGCAAAAGAGGCAGCTGGTTTAAGTCAGACATTTGGGTTATCAGCAGGGCAGAAGTTTCCACAGATGAATGTAAACAGCACTTTTTTAAAAACATGATTTTTATGGCATGTTTTAATCCGAGTAGCTGTTTATCACCAAAATTTAGAATACACCCTTGGTACACATGACGTGCTGAGCTAGACCCAGATGTACTGAGCTCACAACCTATCTGAGTATTTTGATTTTAGCTCAGCAACCACTTTTTGCTGACCTCTCCAAAGGGATTATTTCATAATAACAGATATTTTTTTCATCTATTATTCCAATTAGGGGAATTTTTCATATTTGTTGTACACTCTATGTTTATTATTCCCACTATAGTCCTTTTCATTGCCTTAGCAATTGCACTAAATTGCATTTTAAGATAATTTTATGGACTTTAAAAAAAAAATCAAAATGGATCTGGTAATGGATGCTTTTTATTGTTATAACTTTAGTTCCATTTTATAAGCAGAGAAGTAGGTTCAGAGGAAAATGACTTTTCATAAATCAGTAGGCAAATTCTTTGAGACATCCTGGTCATTGCTTTCAGAACTCATGTAAAAATAGACTCTAATCTTATAATATATAGTCTTTCCTATTCTTGTGCTTGTCGCTTCCTCTAGCATCTGCTTAGCACTTCATTTGTTTAATTCATGATTTTGTCTTTCTTAGACTTCTTGCCTAGATTGTAGACTGAGAATCTCTCCTGCTTTGAATCCCTTATCTCCCAAGAGGCCTAGATGGTTGTTCTAGTTACATGAGCACATAGTATGTATGCTGAGTCTCCAAAAAGGGAAACACATCTTCAGATGTGTGAAGCAAAAGTTGCTCATTTCTACTACTTTGGGCTACTGTTATCATAGAATTGCATGTTTTTAGAGATCATAGACTCTAGAGTCAGTCCACCTAGATTCAACTATAGTTCTATTTCTTGGTCAAATTACTTGTTCTCTCTCTCTGTCCCTCACTTTTCCAACCTGTAAATTGAAGATAATAATAGTATTATAGGATTGGTGATGCTTGAGTTACTATTGGAATGAGAATGAGACCTAGAACATATTGATCACTACATAAGTATTCATGAAATAAGTAATTTTTTTCCAGGATTACTGCTAGTGCTCCATGCTATCTATCTGCCCCAGACTTATTCCTTGGCAATTCCCTTGCCATTGTAGCCAGAGTACCCTTCTAAAGTACAAATCGGGTATTGTATTTCTCTGCTTTAAAACATAATAGAGGGAATTTTATCTTCTATCGATTATGCAGTAAATGCTACCTGACTAGACTTTTTTGCCATAAACAATTCAGTCAAATGTTTTTTAAACGATGGACAATAGAAAGTTTAAGCCTGTAATCCTTGAAAGGAGAGAAATTTATGAAGTGAGCCCTAGGATTATCCAGTTTGCTGCCCACAAACAACTCACTGAGCTGGAGTCCAGCAGAGAACAGTGGTCCCACCAAACTGAGGAGGCAGAGATCAGAGTCCTGGGTAGCTAAAGCAGCTAGAATATGATAGGAGGAAAATCATAGAAGAGGGAGATGTCGCCAATCCAATGTGATAGAGCACCTCAAGTCCATGGCTAAGGGGAAGTTCCATATGATCAAGGCAAATTACCAGAGGCTTAACAGCTATCAAATGCTACAGGTTTAAGAGCTAAACAAAGATACTGGAGGTTAAGCAGTACCTCCAGACTTTGGGATTTCAGCCTTGCCAGAGGGGAGAGATTTTCTTAAAGCCTACCTAATACCTTGGCATCCAGCTGAGACACCAGAAAGTAAGAATCAACCTTTTTTTTTTTTTTTTAATCTGTCACACATTAGAAGAATAGGAGTTGTCTTGGGCCACATAGTAAATACACAAATGCTAACGAAAGCTGATCAAAAAAGCAAAAAAAAAAGGTCCATGCATACTTTTTGTGATATCCAATACCACAGATAAGCAGAAGAAATGTCCTCACAAAATCAGTATGTAGTCATGGGCCTCCTGAGTAAGACTTACTATAAAATTGCTTTAAGAAAGCCTAAAACTAATCTCTAACAAGATCAATAGAAAGATAGACTTTGGTGATTAAACCCTACCAAATTAGAGGGGCTTGCAAAGTCCCTTGGGTTTTCCACAGTTCCTAACTAATAAAGCATAAAATTAAGCCTACACGAATTCTAGTAGGTCAGCCAAAAATTTTTGCTAAATAGGAAGCAAGGAAGATAACAAAATTCTAATTCTCTACATTATAGTATCCAAACTAACTAATATTCAATCATAAAAGAAACAGAAATGTAATATAGGTTGAGTCTCCCTTATCCAAAATGCTTGGTACCAGAAGGCTTTTGGATTTCAGAATTTTTGGATTTTGGAATATTTGCAAGACAGATAATGAGATATATTGGACTTGGGACCTAGATCTAAACATGATACTCATTCATGTTCCACATATACCTTACATACATATATCTTATGCACATATGTAGCCTGAAGGTAATTTAATACAATATTTTTAATAATTTTGTACATGAAACAAAGTTATGCTTGTTACCCATCACATCATGTCCATAGAATTTTCCACTTCTTTTTTCTGTGTTTGCTTGTATAAGCTTTATAGTTTCAATTTATGCATTTAGGTCTATAATTAATTTTAATTTGGTAAATTAAAAGGAATTGCAATGTCTTAGTGAATTCATGTTGGTGATCAAAAAGTTCTACATTTTGGAGCATTTCAGTTTGGATTTTTGGATTAGGGATGCTTGACCTGCACATAATCAAGAAAAGAAAAACAGTACCTGTAAAAGGAAATTGATTTTCTATAAGATAATTTAATAAGAAAATGATGGTCTTTTCAACAGATTACTAAAATAATTAGAATCTAATTTCTAATTGCAAAATAATTTCCCTTGACCTTTAATTCACACCATATGCAACAATCAAATTAAAATTAATTATAGACTTAAATGCAAAAAACTAAGACTATAAAGTTTCTACAAGCAAACACACAAAAAAAGGAAAAAGCAATAGGCGGAAAACATTGATATATATAATTGATATATTCTTCAGAAAATAAAACTATCACTTTTCATAAAAGACACTCAAGAAAAAAAGGTAAGCTATATACTAAAAGAAATATTCATAACAAAATATTCATAAAACTGGCAAAGTACTTGAATCAATAATATGTACATAAAGAACTCTTTCACAATATTAAGTCAGTTGATCCATTTTTTTAAATGGCAAAAGATGTCAACAAATTTTACAAAAGGCAAAATATGAATGGGCAATAATCATGTAAAAATATGTTTGATATCATTAAAAGTCATGAAAACACAAAGTCGTAATAAAATATCTACTAGAATGACTAAAATTAAAAAGATTGGTAATATAATGTGTTGGTAAAAATATGGAGAAACAGGAACTTTCATACACTTGTGCTAAGTTATAAAATGGAATGACCATTGTTGAAAACAGTTTTCCAGTTTCTCATAAAATTAAACATACTTATGTGACCCAGGTATTCCTTTTATAGGTATTTACTATAAAAACCTATAAAAGGTTTTGTGGAACTTCATGTCCACAAAAACTCTTGTTCATAAATGTTTATAGTAGCTTCATTTAGGGTAGCCAAAAACTGGAATCAACCTAAATAGTGATAAGTTCGAGTAAAAGAATAACTTTTTATTAGGTAAAGAAAAAAGGCACTGGGGACCAGATCAGGTGAGTAGGACAGGTATGTCAACACGGTTTTTTATTTACTTGCTAAAAAGCCCTTCACATACAGGGCCCTGTGAGCTGCTGCATTGTTGTCATGTAAGAGCCAGGGGTTGTTGGTCAAGATTTTCAGTTACGATTTTCCTATTTCTCAATAGATGTTCACTTAGTCTGCTGTGCTTCTCCCAGTCTGCTGATGACTTTGACTCATAATTCAATGAAGTTTTGCAACATTTTCTTCAGTTCTGCTCCTTACGAGCCAGCCTCACCTCTTCATCAGTGATGCTTTCTCTCCCTTCAGGAAAAGGTTGAATCCATTTTTACATTGCCATTTTCTTCATGGCATTATCCCCACACAGTTGCATTAACATGTCCCTGATTTCACTTCCATTCTTGCCAAGTTTAATAAGAAATGTAATGCTTGTTTGTTGCTCTAATTTAAGCTCAGACATTCTCATGATGGCACACAAATTGGGCAAAAACAATAACAAATGCATTTCAGCTGGTACATGGCAACATGAACACAACCGTGACACAATGACTTATGAAGGTAAGGAAACCTTACTGAGTTGTTTGTACAGGGCTGCCAATGTAAATGCAAGGTAGCAAGTGCACAGACTTAATTGTCAGACCTCGCATATATTTTCAAAATTCATTTGTTCTTAAGGGTGTGCATTTTGTTGAATGCAAATTGTACCTCAACTCAACTCATTTTTGTAAATTTTAGACCTTTCAGGCTCAGTGCCTATGGCTCAAGCGGCTAGGGCGCCAGCCTGGGGCCACGAAACAACAATGACGGCTGCAACCAAAACAAACAAACAAAAAAATGGCCGGCCATTAGGGCCGGCGCCTGTAGTCCCAGCTACTTGGGAGGCGGAGGCAGGAGACTCGCTTGAGCCCAGGAATTGGAGGCTGCTGTGAGTTGTGATGCCACGACACTCTACCCAGGGTGACAGCTTGAGGCTCTGTCTCAAAAAAAAAAAAAATTTAGACCTTTCATAACCTGACTTAATCTCTCTCTCTATAGCCTCATCTCTAGCTGTTTTGTCTTGGACTTTTACATTTTTTTCTATTTGAGACTTTTCTCTATTCCTTTTCTTTAGGTTTTTGTAAGTAATATTCCTATCGTTTGATAATCTTGTTATTTCTTCTTCACTTCGAGGAAAGTATTTCCTTATAACTCTAGATCACTTAAGTGTCCTGCCCCTCTGTTCCCACAGCACTCTAGAGCAATGCTCAATGGAGAATATATCACATTTTATTATTTTTATTTACTTAACTGCCTGTCTTTCCTATTAAATCATAACCTCCCTGAATATAGGAATTGTGTTCCATACATAAGTCCAACAATTAAGTTTGCAAACTTGCTACCTTGTGCTTCCATTAGCAGCACTGTACAAATAAATCAATAAGGTTTCATAACCTTTGTATATCAGTATCTCACAGCTGTGTTCATGTCAACATGTGTTGATGTCTTTCTGAGTAGCATTAATTATTGTTGTTGCTTGCATTGTGTGCCATCACTAAAATGTTGGAGCTTGAATTAGAGCAAGGAAAAAACATTAAATTTCTTATTAAACTTGGCAAAAGTAGGAATTAAATCAAGGACATATTGATGCAAGTTTATGGAATAACACCATGAAGAAAATGGTAGTGTAAAAATTGATTAAACCTTTTTCTGAGGGGAGAGAAAATATCACTGATGAAGAGAGGTCAGGGTGGCCAGAAGGAGCAGAACTGATGAAAACATTGCAAAAATCCATTGATTTTCTGAGGCAAAATTGTCAGCTATGAGAAGCATAGCATACCAAGTAAACACTGATAGAGAAACAGTTAGGAAAACTTTAACTGAACATCTTGGCATAAGAAAGATATGTGCAAAAATGGTCCTAAAGGAGCTCACCAATGTACAAAAGCAAAGAGCTCACAGCTCACTGTCTGTAAGGGAGTGTTTAGCCAGTAAACAACCAATTGTATCAGAACACCCTCCGTAATCACCTGATCTGGCCCCCAGTGACTTTTTTCTTTACTGGAAGATAAAGGAACTTGGCTCATAGTTGACACTTAATAAATATTTGTGGAATGAGTGAATGAATGAAACAATAATGAACAAATGAGATCACAATGAGATCACAAATGAGACACAAATCTTTTGAGGTCTTTTGGTAGATTCTCAGTGATTCTGAGAAAGTTCTGTTTTCCAACTGAAACTAATTGAGGGCTTCCCCCTTTAAGTGAATATTGTTTTTGGTATGGCATCACAAGTTTTATTATAGGTATTTTCTTCTGAATTGTGTTTCTCAGAAGCCACCGTTTTTGTAGGAGCAGTGAGTCACTGAAATGCAATTCTTGGCTATGCCTTCCTCCACCATCCTTTCCCCTCAGTGAGCCAGACTAAACATTCCTTATTAACTGTGTCTTTGATTGTCTAAGGGATTTCTGTCTGATTTAGATTTTTCATCAAGATATTTTATAGTTGTCTTCTAGTCCAAAAATTATACCATATTCTTTCCTTCTTATAGTGTCTCTTACCATTTTGGAAATGCTTTTGAAAAATAGACATTTTATCTGTACAACCAAGGAGACAACAACCAAAGCAAATAGATAACCTACCCAATGGGAAAGGATATTTGCACATTTTGAATCTGACAAAAGTTTAATAACTAGGATCTATACAGAACTTCAATTAATCTACAAGAAAAACCCAACAATCTCATACATCAATGGGGAAGAGAGATGAATAGAATCTTCTCTAAAGACGACAGACAAATGGCAAGTAAACACTTGAAAAAATGATCATCATCCCTAATTATTAGAGAAATGCAAATTAAAACCATCCTGTGATACCCTCTAACTCCAATGAGAATGGCCTGTATCACAAAATCTCAAGATTGCAGATGCTGGCATGGATGTGGGGAGAAAGGAACACTTTTACACTGCTGGTGGGACTGCAAACTGATACAATCTTTTGGAAGGAAGTATGGAGAAAGCTCAAAGAACTCAACCTAGACCTCCCGTTTGATCCTGCAATCCCATTGCTGGGCATCTATCCTGAGGGGGAAAAAAAACTTTTATTATAAGGACACTTATACTAGGCTGTTTCTCACTGCCCAACTTACAATTGCTAAAGTCTGGAAACAGCCTAAATGTCCTTCAACCCAGGAGTGGATTGGTAAGCTATGGTATATGTATACCTTGGAATATTACTCAGCCATCAAAAATAATGGAGACTTTGCAGCGTTTGTAGTAACTTGGATGGAGGTGGAACATATTATTCTTAGTGAAACATCACAGGAATGGAGAAGCATGAATCTTATGTATTCAACTTTGGTTTCAGGACAGTTAATGACAATCAATGACACAGTGGGGCATGGAGGAAGGAGAGAGCAGACAGAGAAGGAAGGAATGGGTGAGGGAAAGAAAACCAAAAAGAAAAGAAAAGAAAAGAAAAGAAAAATAAAGAAAAGAAAATAGTGACTAACTTTCATATAAATTGGATTCAATTTTGACCAAAGTACAGTACTAAAACATTAATTTTTTAATTCAACTTGTTGTTTAGGATATTGCATCCTCATCTATAAGTGAAACATGTTTGTAATTTCCTTTATAACAATATATTTTCTTCAATTTCAATATCAGGTATATACAGATGAAGTAGAATGATATTGAAATATTTCTTCTTTTTTTATTGTTTATAAGATTTCTAGACTTGCTTGTCTTATAAAATCATTGTGGTCTATGAGTTTATGATAGTTTGAACTTTGTTATTTCATTTAATTCATTGCTTAATTACTGTTTTCCCATGAATGATTATACTTTTGAATGAAAAATGAAGAGTTCTACTTTTGTTAATATGTTAGCATAGCAGTATTCCCAGATAGTTTTTTGTTTGTTGGGAGGTTGGGCTTTGAGAGAGCAGAGTTAATACTTTGCATGGAATATCTTACTTTGTAACAGTAAAATTGCTTTCTTTTTTGTCTTGTGATTTTTTTGAGGTGAAATTTAAGTTGTTGTGTGAGTAGTACTATTATACCTATCGTGAGTGTCTTGCTTTTACTGTATCACATCATACCTTTGTTTAATCCTTAATAAACTGTTCACTTATTTTAAAAAATGATATACTTAACAGATTGATTATGACTT
>CAUYON010036276.1:0-20747 GCA_963573935.1 Arctocebus calabarensis
GAGGTTGCTGTGAGCAGTGTGACGCCACGGCACTCTACCCAGGGCGATAAAGTGAGACTCTGTCTCTACAAAAAAAAGAAAACCAAGAGATGAACTCAGACATTTATCATCATTTGATCTTTGATAAGCCTATCAAAAATATAAATTGGGGGAAATATTCCCTATTTAACAAATGGTGCTGGGTGAATTGGCTGGTGACTTGTAGAAGACTGAAACTAGACCCACACCTTTCTCCTCTAACAAAAATTGACTCTCACTGGTTAAAGGACTTAAACTTAAGACATGAAACTATAAAAATTCTTGGAGAAAGTTCAGGGGAAACACTTGAAGAAATTGGCCTGGGAGAATGCTTTATGAAAAGGACACCCTGGGCAATTGAAGCAACATCAAAAATACATTACTGGGATAGGATCAAACTAAAAATCTTCTGCACTGCAAAGAACACAGTAAGTAAGCAAACAGACAGCCCTCAGAATGGGAGAGGATTTTTGCAGGTTATATTTCCAACAAAGGTCTAATAACCGGAATCCACAGAGAACTCGAGCTTATTAATAAGAAAAGAACAACTGATCCCATTTCATTGTGAGCAAGAGGCATGAACAGAAGCTTCTCTGAAGAAGATAGGTGCATGGTCTACAGACACATGAAAAATGCTCATCATCTTTAATCATCAGAGAAATGCAAACCAAAACCACTTTGAAATACCATCTAACTCCCGTAAGAGTAGCCCACATAATAAAATCCCAAAACTACAGATGTTGGCATGGATGTGGAGGACAGGGAACACTTCTGCACTGCTGGTGGGAATGCAAGCTAGTATGTTCCTTTTGGAAAGAAGTTTGGAGAATACTCAGGAATCTAAATGTAAACCTGCCGTTTGATCCTGCAATTCCTCTACTAGGGGTGTGTCCAAAAGACCCAAAATCACTTGGCACCAGATTGTTCGTTGCAGCTCATTCATAATAGCCAAGTCATGGAAGAAGCCCAAGTGCCCATTGACCCATGAATGGACTAGTAAATTATGGTATATGTATACCATGAAATACTATGCAGCATTAAAAAAAGATGGAGACTTTACTTTTATGTTTACGTGGATGGAGCTGGAAAATATTCTTCTTAGTAAAGTATCTCAGGAATGGAAAAAAATATATCCAGTGTACTCAGTACTACTATGATACCAATTTATAATCACTCACACTTTCATATGAAAGATGAATCACAACTATAGCCCAGGATGAAGGAGGGAGGGAGAGGGGGATGGCAAGGGAGAGGGATGGTTCAATAAAGGGGAGGTTAATGGTGGGACCACACCTATGGAGCATATTGCAAGGGTACAAGTCAAATCTGTCAAGTATTGAACACAAATGTCTTAACACTGTGATTAAGTAAATGAAATGAAAGCTATGTTAATTAGTAGGATGCAAGCATTCCAATTTGTACAAATAATCAACACATTGGATCCCACAAAGGCATAAATGTATTCATGATCTATGTATATATGACTTAAAAAAAAAAAAAGGTACATGGCTTGGTGCCTGTAGCACAGTGGTTACAGTGCCAGCCACATGCACCGAGACTGGCAGGTTCGAACCTGGCCCCAGCCTGCTAAACAGCCAAACCATAGCTAGGCGTTATGGCGGGTGCCTGTAGTCCCAGCTACTTGGGAGGCTGAGGCAAGAGGATCGCTTAAGCCCAATAGTTGGAGGTTGCTGTGAGCTGTGATGCCACTGCACTCTACTGAGGGCAACATAGTGAAATTCTGTCTCAAATAAATAAATAAATAAATAAAATTAAAAAAGAGTAGATATGTGGCATGAAGTCTGACAGTTCAGTTCTCGAACTCGTCCTAGAAAAAGAGCTACATACCTCTGAGATTGCTGAATATCCCTCTGCTCACCCTGGAGAAGCTGTACCTCAACGCCAGTGCCTAGGCCACGCTTCAAAGCAATTTTGGAACTCTTTTTCTGGAATGACCATTAGACCTGTCATCATACAGAGTACAAAAACATACAGCTACAATAATGACACCATTCAGCAAGACACTGCTCTGTGTCCACATGAACACAGCTGGAAGACAGTGATACCCTGAGGTTAGGAAACGTTACTGCTTGTATAGGGCTGCAACTGTAAGTGCAAGGTGGCAAGTTCACAAATTAAATTGTCACACCTTGTATGATGACAGCTCTGATGGCCATTTCAGAAAAAGAGTTCCCAAATTGCTTTGAAGGGTGGACCAGGTGCTGGCACCAGTGCCTGGCTTCCTAAGGGGAGTACTTCCAAGATGACCATAGTCATATTTAGCAATGAAGTCCGTAGCACTTTCCCAAACATGAGTTCTTGAACTCAATTGTCAAACCTCGCACATGGTGGGGTAGAATATAAAGTTCATATGAATTGTAAATATACGACACAGATCTAAAAATAATTTTCTAGGAAGCAATACAGATTTTTTTTTTTCTGAGACAGAGTCTTAAGCTGTTTCCCTGGGAAGAGTGCCGTGGCGTCACAGCTCACAGCAACCTCCAACTCTTGGGTTTAAGCGATTCTCTTGTTTCAGCTTTCCAAATACCTGGGACTATAGGTACTCCTGGCTATTTTTTGTTGTTGTTGCAGTTGTCATTGTTGTTTTAGCTGGCCCAGCCTTGCTGAATGTGGCCGGCACCTGCCTGCCTGAGCTATGAGCACCGCTACAATACAGAATTTTAGAAAATTAAATATGTAGCCTCTGCATGGCGGCCCCCACCCAGTCCTCCCCTCTGTGTTTCTTGGAATAGTCAGTCTCTTCTGCTTTGGGGCGTAGTTCAGCAGAAAAGTTTGAGGAACGGGGTTTAGCAGAACCAGATGTAATTATTAGGGAATGAGAATCATGCAGCAGAAGGTTCTCAAGCTCAGTCTGGATGTTCTGGAGGGGCCTGGGTTGTTGAGGGCAGCTGGCTCAGGGGCACTGGTAGGGGCAGACTTCTCATCTGAGCAAGATTGGAATTTAAATGAGTAATCACAAGGCCAACTTACCTCCTGGGACTTCACAGGAGGCCTGGAGCATTAGAGTGACAACCGATCTCATACTCTGTCAGCTCCAGCCTGATCTTAATACTGTGGGGAACCCAGAACCCAGAAAGGTTAAGTGACTTTCCTGAGGTCACACAGCTAATAGCAAAAATAAAGCTAGAGCCTTGGTTCGGCGCCTATGGCTCAACGGACTAAGGTGCCAGCCACGTACGCCTGAGCTGACGGGTTCGAATCCAGCCTGGGCCCGCCAAACAACAATGACGGGTGTTGTGGTGGGTGCCTGTAGTCCCAGCTAGTTGGGAGGCAGAGGCAGGAGACTCGCTTGAGCCCAGGAGTTGGAGGTTGCTGTGAGCTGTGATGCCACAGCACCCTATCCAGGGTGACAGCTTGAAGCTCTGTCTCAAATAAATAAATAAATAAATAAAATAAAATAAAGCTAGAGCCTAGGTCTTTGGTCTCTTAATGCCCTGATTGTGATAACAGGAAGCAAAGCTCTATCTCTTATTTTATTCCATCACCAAGTTTCAGGATAAATATACCCTTAGTTAAATTTACTAGTAGGTAAAAATACACCCTCCAGGCCAAAAGTTCCTTGGGACTGTGATTGGGTAGCCTTCCAAGCTTGGATGAAATGGCAACTCCACCATTGATTCATTCATTCACTCATTCAGTAGGCGTTAATTGCTTGTCTGTTGTATGCCAGACCATGTGTAGGTATGGAGAATACAAGGATGAGTTATTTCCTTCCCTTGAGAAGTGTGGTGAGTAGGCTGGGAGATACACTAGTGTCAATACTACAGCACATCATCACAAGTGTGACATGTCTGGAAAAACATAAAAGGACATGATCTAGCTCAGCTAGAGAGGTGGGTCAGGGGAATTCTTTTGGTGATGTCAATTTACAAAATCGTAGGAATATAGTTGGTAGAGTGAAACTTACTTTTTGATAATAATGTTCTAAAGGAGCTTAGGAAATTTTACTTCATAATATAACTACTTGGTATGAAGAATATTTTGAATTAGGCTTGGTGCCCGTAGCACAGAGGTTACAGTGCCAGCCACATACACTGAAGTTGATGGGTTTGAACCTGGCCCGGGCCCAGCTAACCAACAATGACAACTGCAACAGAAAATAGCTGGGCATTGTGGCAGGTGCCTGTAGTCCCAGCTGCTTACTCTTGAGCCCTAGAGTTTGAAGTTGCTGTGAGCTGTGACACAGCACAAATAATGCGAAGGAAATAAGAATATTTCAGATAGGGGAGAAATGGGGATAGAAAGTACAGACTGCAGCACCAAACACGTGGCCTCTGAAGGGGAGCACACAGCTCAGGGCACATGAAGGACAGAAAAATAAGTAAATAAATACAACACTGAAACGTTTTCATATTTTATTTAAATCTTCATGTCTTAAGATTTATGTGTACATTTCTAATATGCATGGTGTTTTAATGCGGCGGTCATGTGTATAATTTATAACCGTATATTCAGAGAATGCTGAATATATGCTTATAGATGAATTACTGGTTTTAGTAATGGACTATGCAGTTTATGAAAAATTTATAGTCTCCATAAAGGGATATAGAATGTCTTGGGAATTGTCTTGGTGCCTAGCTCAGTGGCTACGGCGCCGGCCACATTCACTGGGGCTGGCAGGTTCAAACTTGGCCTGGGCCTGCTAAACAACAATAACCACTACTACAAAAAAATACCTGGGCATTGTGGCGGGTGCCTGTAGTCCCAGCTACTTGGGAGGCTGAGGCAAGAGAATCGCTTAAGCCCAAGAGTTTGAGGTTGCATGAGCTGTGATGCCACGGCACTCTACTGAGGGCAACATAGTGAGACTTTGTCTCAAAAGAAAGAATATTTTGAATTAAAGGCCCTTGAAAGAGGCTTTGAATCAACAGACCTTGGAAGAGGATTTCCCTCTGTCAGACTCATCCCTTCCCTGTTACCTCAGCACATTGCAAGAGAGAAGGTCAAGAATGCAACCAGACCTGGCCCAGATCATGTTGAATGTAATACCTGTCTCTCCGGTTAGTTTACAAGTCAGTCTGTTCCCCCCAGCCATCACTCTCCCAAGTACTTAGTCACCTCCCCCAGCAACCAGTTTTGCCCCTAAATGGAGTTACCTGTATTCTTCATCTTCCCCTCCCCTCTAAAAGGAAGGTACATAAATTTCTGGACTGCAGTGGGATATTGGGCAATCACTCTGTGATTCTCCTCCCAGGCGTGTTAAATAAATCTCTTTTTCTTTAAGTATTCTGCCTTATTATGAGTTGATCTTTCAGCAAAACTTCTGAGGCAATGGGAAAATTTCCCTTCACCCCCACAGTTCACTTGGCCAGAATTCACGATATATATATATATATATTTATTTATTTATATATATATATTTTTGGAGAGACAGAGTTTCACTTTATCACCCTTGGTAGAGTGCTGTAGCATCACAGCTCACAGCAACCTCCAACTCCTGGGCTTAGGTGATTCTCTTGCCTCAGCCTCCCGAGTAGCTGGGACTACAGGTGCCTGCCACAACGCCCGGCTATTTTTCTGTTTTGCAGTTTGGCTGAGGCCAGGTTTGAACCCTCCACGTTTGGTATATGGGGCCAGCGCCCTATTCGATGAGCCACAGGCGCCGCCCTAACTTTCCTAGGTGCATTTTTTTTTTTTTTTTTTGAGACAGAGCCTCAAGCTGTCGCCCTGGGTAGAGTGCCATGGCATCACAGCTCACAGCAACCTCCAATTCCTGGGCTCAAGCCAGTCTCTTGCCTCCGCCTCCCAAGCAGCTGGGACTACAGGCGCCAGCCACAACGCCTGGCCATTTTTTGGTTGCAGCCATCATTGTTGTTTGGCGGGCCCAGGGGCTGGATTCGAACCCGCCAGCTCAGGTGTACGTGGCTGGCGCCTTAGCTCGCTGAGCCACAGGCGCCGAGCCCCTAGGTGCATTTTTATTTGAACCCGCCACCTCTGGCATCTGGGGCCGGTGTCCTACCCCTTTGAGTCACAGGCACCGCCCAAAATTTGTGAAATATTTTGAAGAAACTTGGCAGTGCACTGTTCTTATGTGGGTCCTATTGCCAAGGGTTATATGGGGTGGCCATGAAGTTAGAGGCAATTTAAAATTGCACACTATTTTAAGTTGGACACCAGCTCTATGGCCACCTTATATTTTTTGGCCTCTTGCGGGCCACATGATGGAAACAGTTTGCAGTCTTCAGAGAGGGGGCAGCCTGCCATGATACATGACAGCAAAGCTTCCTCACCTACCGGGACACGCCAAGCGCGCCTGGCTGTGGTCTCTTGGACTTGCTCACCTGTCTGTTCACCGGCCCCGGTGTCCCTATGTGCTTCTTACTTTATTCAGATCTCTGCTCAAATGTCTCTTTGTTAGGAAAAGTGACCACCTCATGAGGAACAGTAACAGCAACATGTTCTGTGTTGGAGGTAGCCCTCCATAAAGATACGTCCACATCGTAAGTCCCAGAACCTGCGAATGTGACTTTACTGGGAAAGGGGTCCTTGCAGATGCAATCAAGTTAAGGACTTTGAGATGAGATCATCTGGATCAAATGACAGCCATCCTCACAAGAGAATGACAGATGGAGATAGACAGAAGAAAAAGCCATGTGAGGACAGACACAGAGATTGAAATGATGGCAGGTGAAAGATGCAGCTATATAAGGAATGTTGACAGCCACCAGAAGCTCAAGAGGCAAGGAAGGGCTGGGCATGGTGGCACACACCAATAGTCCCAGCTGCTTGGGAGGCTGAGGTGGGAGGAGTTTAAGACCAGCCTGGGCAACATAGTAAGGCCCCAGCTCAAATTTATTGATTTATTTATTTATTTAGACAGAGTCTCACTATGTTGCTCTCGGTAGAGTGCTGTGGCGTCCCAGCTCACAGCAACTTCAAACTCTTGGGCTTAAGTGATTCTCTTTCCTCTGCCTCCCAAGTAGTTGGGACTACAGGTGCCTGCCACAATACCTGTCTTTAGTTTTTCTTATTGTTTTCCTTGTTGTTTAACAGGCCCTGGCCAAGTTCGAACCCACCTGCCCCAGTGCATGTGGCTGGCGCCTTGACCACTGAGCTATGGGTGCTGAGCCGCCCCAGCTCAAATTTAAAAAACAAAAAAAGAGGCAAGGAAGAGTCTCCCCTAGAACCTCAGGAGGGAGCTTGCCTCTACTGATACTTTGATTTTGGACTTCTGGCCTCCAGATCTATGAGAACATATTTCCATTGTTTTAAGTCACCAAGTGTGTGGTAATTTGTTGTGGCAGCCACAAGAACTGATGTATAATCCCCCTTGTCATTCTCTCTATCCCCCTTTCTCTGACCCTTCTTTATCAGGACCAGACATTTTATATCATATTTCATATATAGTAGAACCTCTGTAAGTTGACCACCCAAGGGACTGTAACAAACAGGTCAACACACAAGGTGGTCAACATAAGGAACTAGGCCTACTGTACTGATATGTACAGATGGTGCATGTCCAGCCTATGGAAATTAGGTCAACTTGAAGAGGTGGTCAATGTAGGGAGGTGGCCAGCTATGGAGGCTCTACTGTATATAAACACACAGGCATACATATACAGGTGTATATATACATATAGGCTTATTCTCTATCTCCAGTGCAAACCAAGGGCTTTGTTGTTGTTGACTGTTGTAGCGGTGCTTGGCACATAGTAAATGTTTACTGGTCACTGAACAATGAATGGGTGAGATATTAGATTGCATGTCTTTCTAGACACCTGGATTTTCTTTTTTTTTTTTTTTTTTTTGAGACAGAGCCTCAAGCTGTCACTCTGGATAGGGTGCTGTGGCATCACAGCTCACAGCAACCTCCAATTCCTGGGCCCAAGCGAGTCTCCTGCCTCCGCCTCCCAAGCAGCTGGGACCACAGGTGCCCGCCACAACACCCGGCCATTTTTTGGTTGCAGCCATCATTGTTGTTTGGTGGGCCCGGGCTGGATTTGAACCCGCAAGCTCAGGTGTACGTGGCTGGCGCCCTAGCCCGTTGAGCCACAGGCACCGAGCCTGGATTTTCTTTTTATATAACAGAGGAGACAAAAGAATCCAAGTTCTGGGGATGCAGAGTTGTGTAATGGGGCAAGACGTGGATTTAGACCATGGCTCTATCACTTATTAGCCAGTAACTTTGTGCTCTGAATCTCAGTTTCATTAACAGCAAAATGAGGCTAGGCCTATACTTACTTTATCATGAGGACCAAGGGAATGATCTTAAGGGCATGGCTGGCTTGACCCCTGGAGGACACACTCAGGGTGGTTCTCTTTTCTCACCATCCAAGATCCTAACACTTGTGGTAGTCAGACAGGAAGGCTGTCCTCAGGTGGCCTTCTCCTCCCATATCAGCCAGTAGCTTCCTCAGTCACAACCCCAAGGGTGGACCTTACCATTCTTGTTAAGGGAAAGGTTTGCTTAATTGAATGTTGGGTGTCTGTTGTGAAATGTTGGGCTCTGTAACACCTTCAGTGTCCACCTTTGGACCCTAACTATTCCACTCACTTCATCCTATCAGCCTTTGTGTTGGAAGAAGGTAGAGGCCATGCTTACACCTGTAGCTCGGTGGTGCTAGCTGGCTCACTCAGTGCTAGAGAGGTTAGGCAGCAACCTCTCACAGCTTGCACTGTATCAGTAGAGCTCTATTGAGTAGCAACTGGAAAATTTTACATGGAAGGATCCCAATGTTTATTTTATTTTATTGAGGCAATGTCTCAATATGTTACCCAGGCTGGTCTTGAACTCCTGGGTTTAAGCAATTCTCTTGCCTCAGCCTTCTGAGTAGCTAGGACTACAGGCAAGTGCCACAGCATCCTACCCAGGATTTTATTTTTTTTTTTTTTTTGAGACAGAGTCTCACTATGTCACCCTTGGTGGAGTGCTGTGGCATCACAGTTCACAGCAACCTCAAACTCTTGGGCTTAAGCGATTCTCTTGCCTCAGACTCCCAAGTAGCTGGGACTACCGGTGCTTGTCACAAAACCCAGCTATTTTTTTGTTGTAGTTGTCATTGTTGTTTAGCTGGCCCAGGCCAGGTTCTAACATGCCAGCCCCAGTGTATATGGTCGGTGCCATAACCACTGAGCATGGGCGCTGAGCCCCAAAATTGGTTTGTAAAAAGAAGATTATGTATAGGGCGGTGCCTCTGGTTCAAAGGAGCAGGGCACTGGACCCATGTGCCAGAAGTGGTGGGTTCAAAACCAGCCCTGGTCAAAAGCTGCAAAAAAAAAAAAGAAGAAAAAAAAAAAGATTATGTATATGTATACTCATGTTCAAGGACTTATCTCTCTCAAAAATATTGGTTGGAAACACCTACAACATTAATAATAGGGCCGGCTCGGCACCTGTGGCTCAACAGGTTAAGGCGTCAGCCACGTACACCTGAGCTGGCGGGTTCGAATCCAGCCCGGGCCCACCAAACAACAATGACGGCTGCAACCAAAAAATGGCCGGACGTTGTGGCGGGCGCCTGTAGTCCCAGCTACTTTGGAGGCGGAGGCAGGAGAATCGCTTGAGCCCAGGAGTTGGAGATTGCTGTGAGCTGTGATGCTATAGCACTCTATCCAGGGTGACAGCTTGAGACTCTGTCTCAAAAAAAAAAAAAAAAATAGGGCCATTATTATTTCCAGTTTCTTAAGTTGTACGGGTCAAAATTTTTTCTTGATACCTTTCGTCATTTTCCAAAATGTAAATTGAAGATGTTTCCAATTCATTTTTCTGTCAAATAAAGGCTTTGCCTTTAAGATTTCATTTCTAGAACTGGCTCAGAATATAAACGCTAAAGTTAGCTTTCGACAACTGGGAATTTCCTCTAGTCTCTGGCTGACTGAGGTAAGGGTTGCCATTTCTTTCCTTTCCTTTTCTTAAACCATGTCAGAGACACCTGATTTTCATAGCAAAGAGGAGTAACAAGGCAACCATTGTCTATCAAGAGTTGTAACCAGGGTTGCCTGGTCTGCTCCTCATCCTGGCGATTTCATTGGTTCCTTTGACTTTTTCTCAAGGTTTTAGGTAGGCTTAATTTAAAGCATGGATCTCATCATACTTTTCTTTAGCTTGTAGTTACAAATAGAACATCTCATATAATTTTCAAGGAAAATCAGTTCTGTCAAATTTCATTGCTAATTCATAAAGGGCAATTGATTATTCAAATAGAGAAGTGTGGAAGTCCAATGGATGTTTCTAAAGTTATAAATTTCTTTTTTTTTTAATTGAAACAGAGTCTCACTTTTTTTTTGAGACAGAGCCTCAAGCTGTCACCCTTGGTTAGAGTGCCATGGCATTACAGCTCAAAGCATCCTCCAATTCCTGGGCTCAAGCGAGTCTCTTGCTTCTGCCTCCCAAGTAGCTGGGACTGCAGGCACCTGCCACAACGCCCGGCCATTTTTTGGTTGCAGCCATCATTGTTGTTTGGTGGGTCCGGGCTGGATTTGAACCTGCCAGCTCAGGTGTATGTGGCTGGCACCTTAGCCCGTTGAGCCACAGGCGCCGAGCCACTAAAGTTATAATTTTTAAAAGGAATTTAACACCTCATCTTTGTCAGCCATGTGGACCTCAGCCAGTTAAACATAATCTGATGGAGATAAATTTGATTTTGCATGAATTAGAGCAGCATTTGCAAAAAAGCTCTTGACAGAATGTTCCCTTCATATGCAGTATCACCATATTTTGCTTTTCTTTTAAGGTTGGGAAGAAAAGGGTTTCAGTCACACGTTGTAGGCAAATGCCTTATCTGCTTTAATGTGGAGGAAACATAAGTTGTTATCATGATAATGTTAATAACACTTTCCATGTACTACACTTTGGTTGACATTTAATCCTAATTGAGAAAAACCTAAAATTAATCTTTGTAACAAATGAGACCAGAGTGCCTAATATGGTTTTGCAGTGGGACTAATGGCACCATAATCAGATTGATGAGCTGTTAAATATCTGATGTGAAAACCATGTCAGGAAATGATAAGAAAGAATCTGTGCAAAAGTCCTCTTGAATTTGCCCCTTGTCCTTTATTTCGCAGTTTGTTCAAAAGGCTTATTGCCTCAGCTTCAAAACAGATCCAAGATATTTACCAGCTGGTAACTTTTATCTTTTAATCAACTCAGCTTTCCTAAGAGAGACACAAAGGAGGAGGAAAATTATCTTTTCCCGTCTATTCATCCAGGGTAAGACGTTACTGGCTTTACCTGGGTGAATGTGTGAACCACGGGACTGGTTATGCAGGACACAGCAGTAAGTTGTGGGGGGCTGAGTTAATTCTCAGTTCTGTTTATGGGTACATTCTTGCTTATACGGGGTGTGACAGAGAAAGACAGGGCAGCAATGGGACTGGGAGGTGGCAGAATGAGGCAGGTTTGAATACCAGTTTTGCATGAAGTGTAAATTTCTCCCATCATCCTGGGGCTGGGAAAGTCTGTGTCTGAGTCCTTGTCACGGCATTTGGTCCTCAGGATCAGTAAGGGTTCCATGGAGGTAACACAGGATATAAACCACTAGTTCAGTATTTGCTTTTCTCCCTTAAGGGGCAGAATTCAGAGGTTGGTATTCTATAGATGGACTCTGTGAAGTTACATCAGAGGCAATCTAACAATCCCCAAGATTACGCAAGCCCAGGAGAAAAGATGGACAATAGCCATTTGCTCACTGCTTCAGTCTTGTTTAAGAACAGATTGTCATGGAAAAAGCCCAAGTGTCCATCAACCCACGAATGGATTAACAAATTGTGGTATATGTACATCATGGAATATTATACAGCCTTAAGGAAAGATGGAAACTTTACCTTTTTCATGTTTACATGGATGGAGCTGGAAAATATTCTTAGTAAAGTATTTCAAGAACGGAAGAAAAAGTATCCATTGTACTCAGCCCTACTATGAAACTCATTTATAGCTTTCATATGAAGGCTATAACCCAATTACAACACAAGAATATGGGGTAAGGGGTGAGGGAGGAGAGGGGAGGGGGGAGGATGGGTGGAGCGAGGGTAATTGGTGGGTCCACACCTATGGTGCGTCTTAGAAGGGTACAGGTGAAACTTACTAAATGTAGAATATGAATGTCTGAACATAATAACTAAGCAAATGCCATGAAGGGTATGTTAACCAGTTTGATGAAAATATTTCAAATTGTATATAAAACCAGTATATTGTACCCCATGATTGCATTAATGTACACAGCTATGATTTAATTAAAAAAAAAAAAAGAACAGGTTGTTGAAGTGGAAGGGTTGTAACCTCAGATTTAGGTATTTTTTTTTGCAGTTTCTGGCTGGGGCTGGGTTTGAACTCACCACCTCTGGCATATGGGGCTGGAGCCCCACTCCTTTGAGCCATGGGCGCCGCCCCTCAGATTTAGATTTTGCAAGGATAATGAGGAAGAGAAAACTGAGAAGCTGGACTTCATTTAAATTAAAATTTGTGCTCTGACAAAGATGCTGTCAAGAAAATGAAAAGACAAGCTACAGATGGGGAGAACATGTTTGTAAAACACCTGTCTGATAAGAGACTGCTATCTAACATACACAAAGAACTCTTAAAAAGCAACAAAAAGGAAAAGAACAACTTCATTAAGACCTTAACAGACACTTCTTGAAAGAAGATATACAGGTAGCAAATAAACATATGAAAGGAAGCTCCACTCACAGGATGTTAGCAAATTACAAATTAAAGCAACAGTGAGATGCCACTGAATACCTGTTAGAGTGGTCATAGCCTGGAACACTGACAACAGCAAATGCTGGCAAGAATGTGGAGGAGAAGGAACTTCATTCATTGCTGGTGGGTGTGTGAAGTGTCCTGCCACTATGGAGAACAGTTTGGCAGTTGCCTACAAAAGCTCACATTCTCTTACCATACGATCCAGCAATCATGCTCCTTGGTATTTACCCCAAGAAACCGAACATTTATGTCTACACAAAAACCTGCACATAAATATTTATAGCAGCTTTATTCATAATTGGCAAAACTTGGGTTTGCAACCAAAATGTCCCTCAGTTGATAAATGATAAATAAATAAACAGGAGTACATCCAGACAATGGAATGTTACTCATGTCTATAAAGAAATAAGCTGTCAAGCCATAAAAAGCGTCTAAGAAACTTAAATGTGGGTCTTTTTCGTGTGTGAGACAGAGTTTCACTCTGCTGTTTCACCTAGAGTGCGCTGGTGTTACCATGGCTCACAGCAACCTCAAACTCTTGTGCTCCAGTGATCCTCCTGCCTCAGTCTCCCAAGTAGCTAGGACTAGAGGCATACACCACTACAACCAGTTCATTTTTCTGTTTTTGGAAGAGATAAGATCCTGTACTTGCTCAAACTGGCCTCAAATTCCTGTCCTTAAGCCATCCTCTTGCTTGGGCCTCCCAAAGTGCTAGGATTACAGGCCAAATGCATATTATTAAGTGAAAGAAACCAATCTGAAAATACAACATACTGTATGATTCTAATTACATGACATTCTGGAAAAGGCAAAACTATGAAGACAGTAAAAAGATCAGCAGTTTCTAGGGTTTAGGTGGGAGGGAGGGAGGGATGAATAGACAGAGAATACAGGATTTTTAGAACCGCGAAGCTACTCTGTATGACACTGTAGTGGTGACTACATGAAACTGTACATTTTTCCAAATCCACAGAATGTACAACACCAGGAGTGACCCTAAGGTAAAGTATGGACTTTGGTGATGATTTGACGATGACGTGTCAATGTAGCTTCACCAGTCGTAACAAATGTACCATTCTGGTCTGGAGAGGGATGTTGATAATGCAGAGGTTATGCTTGTGTGGGGGAGGAGGTATGTGGATTTTAGATTAGGGATGCAGAGTCTGGTAAGTGTAATGCAAATATTCCAAAATCTGCAAAAATCTGAAATTTGAAACATTTCTGGTCCCACGCATTTCATGTAAGGGCTACTCAACCTGTACAGTGTAAACATAACTTTTATGTACGCCGGGAAACCCAAAACATCGCATGGCTCACTTGGTTGTGATATTCGCTGCGTTACGGTGTCTGGAACCAAATCTGCAGTATCTCTGAGTGTGTGTGCCTGTGTGTGTTATCAGAACAGTACACATATGCTGGGCGTGGCGGCTCACTCCTGTAATCTTGGCACACTGGGGATTTTCTGCCTTCTTCACCCTTTGCTTGGTCATGCAGCCTGCTGTGAAGGCCCCTCAGAAGCTGTCTCTTTCTTTTGTCATCAAGAGAGAGACCCAGCATTTCCATTTTTCCAAGTGTCACATGCTCTCTGGGGAGCTCACATGCTCGTGCTTCTGGATGTCTAACATCTTGGCTTAAAATGAGAATCATGTTAAGTTTGGAGCAGCCATTCCTAGTTAAGTTTCCTTCCTTTCCATCCTAATTTAAGATGGGAGATTGCTAGTTTCATGAGAAATTTTTTTAAAGGCCTTTGGAAAGAATGACAGTACAAGAGAGAGGCGACATTCCGCAGTCCTGATCTGAGGCCATCTAGGCTATCTGGGCTGAGGAACCCAAGGAACCACCCGGGAGCATCCACCAAGGACTCAAAGGGAATTGAGAAATCAACCTTAGAGAGAGACTTACTGCAGTTCTGGAATCTCGATTATTACTGTTGCCGAATAAACCTCTGAGTTGGTTTTCTAGCACAACTTCTATAATTCCATAGATGAGAAAGGGAAGGCAGAGAGAGAGGAGAAGACTCGTCAAAAGTTGCATAACTAGCTCGGCGCCTGTGGCTCAATGGGCTAAGGCGCCAGGCACGTACACCTAAGCTGGCAGGTTCGAATCCAGCTGGGCCCGCCAAACAACAACAGCTGCAACCAAAAAATGGCCGAGCGTTGTGGCGGGCGCCTGTAGTCCCAGCTACTTGGGAGGCAGAGGCAGGAGACTCATTTGAGCCCAGGAATTGGAGGTTGCTATGAGCTGTAATGCCACGGCACCTGTATTCAGGGTGACAGCTTGAGGCTCTATCTCCAAAAAAAAAAAAGTTGCACAACTGAAGCAAGTGGTCACGGTTCTGTTTTCCCACCCTGGTCACTGCCTCTCTGCCTTCGGGTTCTTTTTCCTTTATGCTCTTGCTTCAAAAGGGGTGAGTGAAGCTGTACAGTTTCTTTTTTCTACGTTATTAACTGTGCTTATTTTTGAAGTGATGTTTTAATTCATAGTCTTATCTGTGGCTACTAAATAGTGTTTGGAGCCACTCAAGGCTGATGGTGATAAGCCCAGGTGAGGAGAGCAGGGGCACCCCGAGGGGGCTGCTTCTGCAGAGGGAGGAGAACTAACCGTGAACACGGACACCATCGGGGCAGAGGGCAGCACCACGTCCCATGACACCCTCCGCGGAGAGCACCGTTCTGTACCCTGTGCCACTGGTGCACTGTGTGTTGTGTCTCGGTTCTGGGCCTACTGTGATCCTGCTGTGGAACCGTGGCAATGCCTATCAAAACTTGCTTCAAATCAGTGTGGAAGGATAGACTATAGATTACTCAATAAATGGTGTTGGTTTAAATGTCTAAACCAATTTCATTAAAAAATGTATTGTAGCCTTCTTATTCCTCATATGAAAATAAACTCCACATGAATCACAAAAGTAAATGTATCGAAAGAAAGGATTACGACAAACCTAGTTTATTTTAGTTATTTGTTTTGGAGACCAGGTCCCACTCTGTTGCCTAGGCTGGAGTGCTAGGGGTCAATCATAGCTCATTGCAACTTTGAACTTCTGGGCTGAAGTGGATCCTCCTGCTTTGTCTCCTGAGTAGCTGAGTAGTCTCGTGAGTGCATCACCATGCAAGGCTAATATTTTTAAATTTTGTAGAAATGGGGGCATCTCATATGTTGCCCAGGCTGGTCTTGAACTCCCGGACACAAGCAATCCTGTCTCAGTCCCCTAAAGTTCTAGGATTATAGGGTGAGCCACTATGCCCAGCAACAGACCTATTTTATTTTATTTTATTTTTATTTTGGAGACAGAGCCTCAAGCTGTCACCCTGGATAGAGTGCCATGGCATTAAAAGCAACCCCCAATTCCTGGGCTCAAGCAAGTCTCCTGCCTCTGCCTCCCAAGTAGCTGGGACTACAGGCGCCTGCCACAACGCCCGGCCATTTTTTGGTTGCAGCCGCCATTGTTGTTTGGCAGGTCCAGGCTGGATTTGAACCCGCGAGCTCAGGTGTACGTGGCTGGCGCCTTATCCCGTTGAGCCACAGGTGCCGAACCGTAACTAACTCAAAGCTTTTAACACAAATTTTAATAAATGTCAAAAAATACTATTTATAGGACACATGGATTTTGCTACCTTGCAGTGTCACGGAAAACATATATGTCAACTGACAAAGGTCATAGGTTAAAAATAATATAAATGATATTTATATTGTAGGAACTGTGGTAGGAACAGACAATTTGTTGCAGGATGGATTCTTCAGAAGCAGATGCTAACATAGAGTTTGGTCTCTGATTTAGTTTTTAACTTTATGATGGTGCCAAAGCAATATGCGTTCGTTAGAAACTGTACTTTGCGTGCTATACAACCATTCTGTTTTTCACTTTCAGTGTAGTGTTTAATGAATTACATGAGATGTTTGGTACTTTATTATCAAATAGGCTTTGTGTTAGATGGTTTTTGCCCAATCATAGACCAAAATAAATGTTGTGAGCACATTTAAGGTAGGCTAGGCTAAGCCGTGAAGTGCAGTAGGTTAGGCATGTTAAGTGCATTTTTGACTTATGATATTTTCAAGTTATGATAAGTTTATTGGGACATAACCCCATCATAATTCAATTATCTCATCTGTACTTATTAAGGATCCACACCTGTGAATGAAAAAGGATGGAAACCTGCAGTACAAGACTGACAAAGTCCTTGCCCACGAGGAGTTTTGGAGTCCGAGATGGCCAACATGATCATTCATGAGATACAAATTAAAATCCCAGTGTGATGTGACTGTACCCACTAGAATAGTTAAAATCCACCTCTTGTTGGGGTGTGGAACAATGGGAAGCTTCATATCCTCCTGGGGGAAATGTGAACTGGTGGAACTGGTTCAGCTGTGATGGAAACTGATGGCCAGTGTCTCGTAGAGCTATGACCCAGAAATTCCACTCCTCAGAATATCCCTGCCTAAAATACTGATACATGTGTACCAAAAGATGTGTAGAAGAATGTTCCTAGCAGTGTTCTTTGTAATCAGCCTCAAATTGCCAACAACAGTAGAATGGAAAATACATTCTGGCACATCCATATAATGAACTATTAACAGTGGTAAATGCTGCTACATGAAGCAACACGGATGAATCACACCGAGGTAATGTTGAGCAAAAGAAGCCGGACAAAACCCGCACAGGATTCTGGTTATATGCAATAAAGCCAAAAGTAGACAAATTGTTGTAAGGTGACCAACATGAAAATAACCTTTCTTTCTCAGAGTAAGGACTGGAAGGGAACACAAGGACAGCTTTAGCTTTTGACACTGTTCATTTCTTGAGCTGGCTGGTGCTTGCTTGCATGGGTGTGTTCACCTCCAAAAAACAATCATTGACCTCTACCCTTGATACATCTACTTTTCTGTGTGTATGTTGCTCCTTAACAAATGACCCCCAAACTCAGTGGCTTTAACAACAAACATGACTTCTTTCATTATTTCTCTGGGCCAAGAATCTAGTGAGGATTAGCGAAGTGGCTTCAGGTCTCTCCCGATCGTTTCGGCTGAGCTGCTGGGACTCTGTCATTTTAAGGCTCTGCTGGAATCTTCTTAAGACTTAT
Organism: Arctocebus calabarensis; assembly: GCA_963573935.1. Lineage (NCBI taxonomy): Eukaryota > Metazoa > Chordata > Mammalia > Primates > Lorisidae > Arctocebus > Arctocebus calabarensis. Next base: position 17,764 of record CAUYON010036276.1, read on the forward strand.
TTATAATCTCAGAACGACATCTTATTACTTGAGGAGAGGGGATTAATAAAGGGCATGATGCCATAGTGAAGAAGGCAGACACGTGGGATTGGTGCTGTAAAGCTGCTCTAGTGTTTAGAGAGGAGGGCAATTATGAAGACAAAGACCATTGACAACTTATATTCATTCATCTGCAGCTTCCTAACCTCTCCGGGTCTCATGCCTTTAGTCTAGAAGTGGAACAAGATGGAAAGGGGAAGGAGAGGCTAAAAAACACCCCCGTCCATCACAAGAACTGAAAGGGCCTCTGTTGACGATACTATTTGGCAATAGTGGAGGCCCAGCTTTGGCAGCTGGTGTCTGCGGGCCAGTGCATAGACCAGCAGTGTCTAGTGCAATGGTACTTCCCAAAAGTGACTCAGTTAAAGACTCTGACAACAGAAGAAGGGCCCTCGTGCAGCTGTGTTGGCAGAAGTAGAGCTTGAGCTACTTTGTGAGACACCCCAGTGGTGGGAGGGGAGCTGGAGATCCCACCGTCATGGGGGTGGGGGCGATGAGAGGCATAACCACAGTTTCTGTAAGTCATTTGGGAGCAAACCTTACCTCAGTGGGCCTCTCTACGGTTTTTATCCATCCTGGGTACTGTGAGTATTCCTATGTCTCCGTGAAAAAGCATGAATGTTCTGAAAGATAATAACTTTATTTCATTTTGGGGAGTAAACACACGTCCAGTCTTAGAACTTTTAGAACTGCTTCTTGGTGCTAGCATTGTTGGTCACCATGAGTATGTTGGAGCACATCGCCTTGCTCAGGGACTGGCACTCACCCAGTATGACAATGTCACTGGTCTGGACGTCCCTGAAGCAGGGGGACAGGTGCACAGACCGTGCTTGTTGCGATTCTCAGAGTGATTGTACTTGCCCATGTAGTGGAGACAGTCTCGACAGATGGCAGCCGTCTCTGCATCTTCACCAGTGAAGGTCTGCCCTTCGGAGACATTACCAGTGAAGGGCCATTTCTTGTAAATGTAGGTGCCCTCAGTGGCCTCTAATGCCCAGAGCGATGTTCTCATTATACCTCGGGAGCTTCCCCTTCCCAGTTTCTCCCAACAGGACCCTCCTGTAGTTTTGAAAGATGATTGAGTGCTCTCAGGTAGGCTCTCCCAGTCTGAACGCCCGCTGCCTTTCTAGATGCCTAAAAACAGAGAGTGCTGGTGTAAGCCTGTTTCTAGAATGCCAGGCATGAGAAGTCCCCGAAAAGAGTGTTCTCACTTGTCTTGGGGAAGGAGGGAGAGTGGTTTTGTTTATTTATTTCATTTTTTGTGTAGAGACAGAGTCTCACTTTCTTGCCCTCGGTAGAGGGCCGTGGCATCATGCAGCTCACAGCAACCTCCAACTCTGGGCTCAGGCGATTCTCTTGCCTCAGCCTCCCGAGGAGCTGGGACTACAGGTGCCCACCACAACGCCCGGCTAGTTTTTTTGTTTTGCAGTTTGCTGAGGCCGGGCTTGAACCCCACACCTTTGGTATATGGGGCCGGTGCCCTGGTTATTTTGTTTTGTTTGTAGGGCCTTTTCAGAGGAGACAGCCCTAATTCAGCAAGTTTTAGCAATAGTTGGTGAAGGATGGATCTTGGAAGAGGGGAGAATTCTTCTTGCACGTCAACAACCCTGGTTTGGGCAATTTGGATCTCAGTAAGAGGAGGGAGGAAGAACAGACTGGAGATGAGGCCGTGTGTTAGAGTGGGTGGGAGGGACAGCTTCAGAGGACGAGGACGTGTGAGGGCCTCTGTAGAAGCTCCTCAGGCCGTCAGGGTCTGTCATGCTGTACTTGGTCCAGACCCTACTGTGGGGGGTATCATGGAATACACAGAATAGATACTTAAGGGGACCTTCTTAGTTTCTCAGATCTGAAAAACCCCCAATTCTTAGACTTATCCATCCCCAGCGGTCTTACGTAAAGGATTATGGACTGTTTTCATCAGCCTGTCTTATAGCTGAGGAAATTCAGGCCCATGGGAGTTAAGGAACTTGCCCAAGATCTAACATTTAGTGAGCAGGCCAACAGACACCCTCTTTCCTGCCAGTCACTCCGGGGCGGAGGGATGTGCAGCCTCAGTCGGTGCTGTACCCAGGGCTGCTGTCCCTGAGGGCCACAGCGTCCTGGCCTGGGCTGGAGGCAGTTGCAGCCTCTCTTTGTCCTGAGGTCAAAGGTGAGTGGGGAGAAGGCCCGCCCTGGCATTGCCGTGTTTCCTGACTGAACCAGAGTTGAGGAGGAAGCCTGTGGTTGTTTCCCTCTCCATTTTATTTCCTTCCTGACAGACTTTCTTGTCCATTGACAATATTTTTTTTCCTTAAGGATTATATAGAATTTTTTCTAAAGCTTAAATGTCCTCTTATTGAAAATAAGTAAGTAAATAAATAAATAAATAAAACCACTTAAAGCAGCTAATGTGTCCTCGCCAGGCCTTTGAGGTCTGCCAGGGAGGAAAGAACAGCTACTTCTCACTACACAGCTTCTCTGGCCGTTGCGTCCATGGGATGAATTTTCCTCCCACAAGCCTCCTTTAACCCTTAATAAAACCTCTTAATACTTCATGGGTAAACGTTTTTAAAAAACAGCTGACATGTTGCAAACATTTTCAGTAGCCCCCCCCCCCAAAACCCCATCAGGAAGAGTGCCATCAATCTTTATTTCAATGCAACCTCTTCACAGAACCTAATTTTGTTCTGCAAACAACCCAAACCACCCACATTCTTCACCTGTAAGCTTATTATGACCCTAAGTTCCATCTGGATTTCAAAAAATGTAATTTTCTGTCTGACAAGAGGCAGGCAGAGGTAAATTAACCCCCTTTCATCCTGCCGGCGTGGACGCCCTGGAGGGGCTGTGGGTTACTGAGTAACTTCTCCAGGGGGATGGGGGTGGAGTGGGGGGGGGGGGGGGTGGGGGGGAGGGGGGGGGTGCTCGGGCGGAAACCCCAAAAGCTGAAGGGGCCCCGGCCGCAG